>JAHZMV010006378.1:0-10480 GCA_027743765.1 Coecobrya sp. COE2
CCTCCATCCAACAGTAACGATACTGGAGCCGTCCAAAAACGAACGAAAACATAGAGCTTCTCCCTTTTTAATTCTCACAGTTCAGTTGTCACGCTTCTTGTGTGGTTGATTATTATTTGGAATAGCACACACACACACTTGTTTCTTGTGACTTGTGATGGTGGTCGCCGTGTCAGTATTTTTTTAATAGCCTTATTTATTATCCGATTATATATATTTATTTTAACTAATCCAACTTACCCCATGTATATTTATTAACGTGAACACGCAAAAAAAGCATTTTTTTATATATATGAAAGTGAATTTAAAAAAAGAAAGCAAACACTTTCTTAAAATTTTTAAGTGACTTTCGAGTGAAAACAATTTTGAAAGCGGTTGTGTGCGTGGGGATCAAAAGTTAAATGTTTGAGTTGATGGAATATTCGTGCATACGGGTTTTTGTTGGGAAAGGAAAAAATTTAGGTTTTTGTTCTTCTTTGATTCTGATTACTTGAAAGAGAAGAAGAGGGAGAGAGAAGGGATGGATTCAAACAGTTTGTACACGAGTAGTGTCAACGCCACCCTACGTCCCAGTATATTTCAAGAGAGGCTGAAAAGGATGGGTGAGAGAAGGTATAATTCCCTCTTGAATGTCCGTCTTGATAAGGTTAGTCCTTTGTTCTTGTTGGGTGGGGGTGACGTGTCTGTGTGAAAATATATCTTTTAATGAATGAAACCAGAAAAAAATTACGCACGAAACTATATACATGAAAATTATGTTGCATTTTTATACTTTTTTGTTTCCTCCTCTCCCCACCATCATCAAATGTAAAATGAATGAAAATCAATCTCTAGCCATTTTTGTTTTGTGAACGTACAAAAAATCTTTAACTATTTTAACCGTTATTAATTGTTGTTGTTACTAATTATGTTTAAGTGCGTCGTGTAAAAAAAGAGTGCGTGTGTGTAGCTATGCACTTTGCACTTGACTCCTGTACTTTATTTTATGGCATAAGTGCGTGTATGAGGTATTTTTATGTGTATGTAATATGCAGGCAGATAACCAACCTTGGCAGAAAAAAAAGATTTTATATATGCGTGGATGCCACAATTTCTGGCTATTACTGGATATTGTGGACAATTATTTACACAAAAACAGACGATAAAATTAAATGTTCATCACATAATGTGAGTCAGCGTTGTATATTGGGAGCAAATAATTATGCAGGAGCAACATCATTGAACTTTTTTTCGTAGTTCATCTCATCCACATGTTTACCATAATAGCTAAATGTTATAGAGAGTCGTGCAATAAGAGATAATAGTAATAATAATAAGAAGAAATACTATTTATGGTTCTAAAAGAAGAACTCGGTGATATGCATAGTTTAGGTACGTGCATCAACGCAATTTAGATAAAAAGTTATAGGTTGATTGGAAGTATCGCATATTTTTTTGCAATGTAGCAAAGTATTTTATGCGTTTGGTTTTAGAACAGTTGAGATGTTTAAATTTCATCTTAAAATGAGAATAATGAGCATGTAGTTTAGAATTAATAATTTTATGATTCATGCTGCTGTTTGCATTAAAGCCTTTTAAAACCATGCTTTCTGGAAGAAAGCGTGCAAGACCGCAATAACCGACCAACAACGACAATCCGCAAACTATAAACTTGCTTGCAACTAATTTCATAGGTTTTCTAAAGAATGCGGTTTAGATTTGTTATTGTGACCAGTGTCCAGAAAACATGTATCATACTTATCATAAAATCAGTCACATTCAACATACTTTGATAAAATAATATTCATATGTGCAATCACATGAAATTTAACATTTTTTCGAGAAATACCAAAATATAATCAAATGCTGCGTAGTCATATACCACAAAATTCCGCTGGTGATTTAACAGTTTCTTGGTAGAAATTATAAAGGAGTTTGCACTCTCCATTTAAGTGTCTCTCACTTTAGTTAAGATCAATTGTGTTACATTTTTGAAGGCATATTTCAATAATTGAGTTTATAGCATCAAGTTAACGAAAAGTAGTTAAAAATGGAATCTAACAAGTCACCAATATTCCAAAAGACACGTCTGCGTAGTACCGGTACTCCACCAGATTCTGTGCAGCGCACTTACTTTTTTCGGTTTGATTCACCAGCGGCTGCGGCCGCCGCTGGTTCACCTGTAATGGTATGAAAAATTAGTAATTAAATTTAAAGTATCTAATGTAAGTAAATCAAACCATTTTCACATTTCCACCAAGTAAAGTTGAATCAAACAACATAGATCGCATGGTCTGCAAGTCTGCATATACATCATTCCACCCTCTTGATTTGCTTGAGCAATAACGGTGATTATTATTATTATCGTTATTATTGCCGTTACGATATGATGATTATTATTATTATGGAATATGGACATCAGCCAAGAAATATAAACTATTTCGATGGCCCCGTCAACAAAAATGTTTATGATGATCGATGGTATTTTGTAGGCGTTGTTGTTGCTGCTGCTACCTCTGTTGCAGTTCTTTTTTCATTTCCCTATTTTCTTCAAGTCAAAAGTAATGGAGGCTCTTGCAAAAGCAATTTTAATTTTTTTGCATAAGACGACAACAACATCTTCCTTTCACCACCAGGGACAGAGAAAAACATGACATGGACAGTTGCATAGTCGTTTGTGAGGATAATAACGATTTGTTGTAGAGTAATCTCTGCAAAACGAATGGGAATACTAGAGTGGTTTTACACAGAAGTAGGGACTTCAACTAGATTATTGATTTTCAAAAGACTGATTTATGATTAGGAGTTTTTTTATAGTTTCAATAGAGTTAATATACTGTAAAAAATATTTAGAATGGATTTCACATTCAGATTTGCATTGTTCAATTGCTTTACTACATTAACTGGGTAATAGGCAAGTGTATACTGATTTATAGTTGAAAGCAGATTTGCAATATTTTTGCAGACAACTGACCATAAATGAGAAAAGGGCAGTTTCGCAATTATGTCAAACTGTGGAGCACACTCGTGAAATGTCTTGAAGTATAGATTTATAAATTAAACTGCTTAGGTTTATCTGCATGAAAAAAGAGCGTCTTAAATCGACTCAAGTTCCTCCACCCTGCTCATTTAACTTTCTATTAAAATATTAAAATTTTCTACACTTCTTCTTCTTCTTCTTGATTATATTGAAGATGACAGGAATGGAGATGCAAATTTGTTACAAGACTCATTTTCACACTGATTATTTTCATGCAGAGAACCATGATAATAATGAGCGTGGACAGCTTTCAGAAAAATATATGTATGTATGCAGAGGTTTTCTTCAAAAGCCTCAATTTAGATAACTAGTTTTGAGGACCTTTTTATAGCAAAACGATAAGCTCGCAGCTTATTTTTTTCATTTATTCAGCACATCCCATTATTCATGAGGGCAACATGTCACGTGTAACGAATTCGAAACGGATTTGTTTGCAAAAAAATTAAACTGCAAAATACCAACGATTAAAAAAATAAGATTGGATATTGTGTCAACTCTCACCACACGAGAGGAGTGAACGGGTATTAAATTGGAGCGAGTGAGCTAGATGGTCATTACCAATTACCACTTTTCTAACGCTGCTCTGATGATTGTTAAAATCTTTAATGATGATCTTTACATACTCATGAAACGGTCAAATATGTAAAATGTTTTTAAAAAATGTATACGGTGTACCCAGTTTCTTTTTTTGATGATCATGATAATTGCACCTGTTTCTTAATCTAGACAATGAAACGAGAATTTAGTGGCATCCCACGCTAAAAATATATATCGCTCTCCTATTAATTCTGCTATTAAGTTATCTTATATTCACACTAAATAGTTATAATATATATAAATGAAACTACAATATGCATTTAAATAAGTGATTAAATGGCATCATCAGCATCATATTTAGTAAAGTTGTATGGGGGTAATCAATAACTTTTTTAATAAACGCAATTGTACATAGACATCATGATGATCTTTGGTGTATGAATGGAGCAAATAAATGAGCAATTATGATAAAAGATGAGCTCTTGAATTTCCCTGAGAGACTCATTCCGTTGACAAATATGGCGAGTTAAATAGTAGCAATAACAATAATAAATGTTCACTGCGGCAGCAGAACAGCATCCTCTTCGTTTTTTGTGCTTTCCTGATAATCCTTTTTAAAAAGAATAATGAGCTGGTACTAAAAAAATGTTGTACCCAGTGACAGAATTTATTGTGACATGAGCAAAGAATGCAATTAATTTTGATGAACAAGTTGAATGTGACTAAACTTTTTGGGCGTTTCCTTTTTTTTCTCTCTGTTTCCAGATGGGAGACTCTGATGACCTGGCCAGTCAGGGAGTAGTAAATGGACAAACGATGGGCATTTTAAATGGTGTACAACCAACTGGAAACGTTCAGGTAAGGACGTCGTTGCTGAGCCGTTGATTAGATTTTTTTCTAAAACTTGACCTGTTGCTTCAAAGTTAAACGTCAAGTGTGTGGGATCTGTAGTGTGCTTTCTGTTAACCTTTACCTTTGTTAAATTCCTACCTATAAAAAGCAGAGCAAGGCGGCTCAGTTTTCGCGAATAAACACGTCCTCCTCCACGCAGTCGCAGCATCAAACGGTCAACTCTTCCAGCCGACGTGTGGTGACATCAGCACTCACCTCTTCTTCCTCGTCCCAT
This sequence comes from Coecobrya sp. COE2, assembly GCA_027743765.1. Lineage (NCBI taxonomy): Eukaryota > Metazoa > Arthropoda > Collembola > Entomobryomorpha > Entomobryidae > Coecobrya > Coecobrya sp. COE2. The sequence continues at coordinate 4,683 of JAHZMV010006378.1, forward strand.
CATCAAAGCAACGAAACATCCTCGCAGAGCTCTCAACATGTGAAGCAGTCCACCCAGCATCTCAAGTCAAATCTGACAGAAATGCAGACGAGAATGTCACAAATGAAGGCGATCAGCCAACAAACTACGTCTTCTACGTCCTCCACCTCAACGTCTTCCTCCTCAGCGTCCACGTCATCCGCATTGTCTGTTGTGGGAAGTGCGTCTGGCAAAACCACAAATGCTGTCACTGCAGCAGGTCTTCCTCCATTTAAACTTATTGATCCGAAAACGGGAAGGTCGATTAGTGAGCATCATCAAAATGGTGGTGGTAACGGCAGTGGGGGTGATGACTCACCGCTTGATACAGGCACAGTGATTGTACAAGAAATACCATTCCCTACCTCCCATAACACTGACATGCAAACACTCACCCCCGTGCTAAATGTAGGTGACATGCCGAATCCTCCTTTGGAAAGTCCCAACCTAGTCATGAATAACCATGCAAACAGTTTGGACAGTCCGCTACCAGGCGGTAAGGAGTTGGGCCCTCAAAGCTTCCGTTTCGAACAGAAAAAGGTCCAATCTCATTCATCCTCAAAGTTTACCCGGGGAAACTTTAGCACCGAGCAGAATTCGGCGAATGCTGCGGAAATGAAACGAGTTCAAACGGGGGATGTCAGCTACGAAGAAAAGTCCTCGGCGCAGGCACTCAGGCACAAGGTGGAAATTGATGGGATCAGTGCAGAGAAAACGGCCGCGTTGAAGCATGAACAGCGGTAAGACACTGGAACATTATATTTGCATAAAAATTAGCTATTCAATTATCTTGACATGGTCGTCACTTGAATTGTGTTTTATTTTAATACAGGTCATTGACCCAAGGTGGTATCACAGAAGAAGAGTCTCACAAGGCGGCCGCCGCGTCCATGAAGCTTTCCACGGATACGTTTACCGCGGAAAAGGCAGCAATGGCCGTTGAACAGAAGAAGCAAACTCGACTTGCTCAAGGAGGCACGATTATCAACTCGGAGAAGCGCACTGCTGCCGCCAGCCAGTCCAAGCTGACCTTCAAGAACCTTCCTTCCCTTACCTGTTCCACAAATAACAACGGTAAATATATGAGCAGTTTTGTAGATCCATAGTAATATTTAAAGTGGGCAAGATAAGAAAAATAAAATTTTTTGTTTTATGATGGTGATGTATTCTGTATAGTTATAATGTTTGAAGATTTGGACTCGCTGGGATGGGACTCGACCAAGCAGGATGTGGACCACGTGATTGACAAATATTCTAACCAAATCTCAACAATATTTGAAAGTCTACGTGACCCAGAGGAAGAAAATAACAACTCCATAAATAATCTCAACTATGCGTCCGGGGTAATGAAAGCAGCCTGGAGTATTCCTGGACATGGTCATCAAGTAAGCAATATTTCATTTCGTCACAGTTAATGAAAATGATTTATAACGCAAGTGAACATTTTAACAATGCAATTTTCACGTTTCCTGTGTAGGTCGGAGACCATTTGTGTGAAGAGCTTAGAAAACTAGGTGGCTTGGATCTGCTGCTGAATAACTTTTCCTCTCAAAAGGATGAAGTGCGCATAGCCTCTGCCCGCGTCCTGGAGCAGTCGCTGACGCCAGAAAACTGTAATTATGTTGTGAAAAAAGGCAATGACTGTGTGGACAGGATTGTGAAGGTTGCCTTGGAATTGTGCGACGAAGAGGAAGCGTCCGTCGGCACGGGCATATTGAAACACTTGTTTCGTCACAGTGAGTCTACCTGTAGTGATGTGCTCCGACTGCAAGGTCTGGAGAAAGTAACTGGAGAGTGTCGTCGAACGGACGTGAAAACGTTGCGAAACTGTGCCGGAGCTTTGGTCAATTTGTCGCTTTATGGCGGCCCAGAAAATCAAGAAGCTATGATAAAAAAGAGAGTGCACATGTGGCTGTTTCCCTTGGCTTTCAATATGGACGACTCTACAAAATACTACGCGTGCTTGACCATTGCCGTGTTGGTGACGAACAAGGAAATTGAAGCGCAAATTATCAAATCGAGTAAGCTTCCCAATTAACTTGGAAATGTTAATAAAGTTTATTTTAATTTTTGTACTAATTGAAGTTATATGTCATCTTAAACTTTAGACTTGTTACCATTTGTGGAAACATTTCTGAACAGCCACAATCCTGAAGATTTTGCTGCCTCAAATCCAGTCCACAGCCAAGGACAGAGTGACGCATGGCTGGAGCGTTTGGTGCCTGTGCTCTCATCTCAAAAAGAAGTAGCCTGCTCGCTGGCTGCGTTTCACTTTTGGTAATGAAGGTGCCACCTTGGTGGTGCTAGTGCTTGTAGCTAAACAGTTAATGTGAAGAAAAACAATAGAGTATTTTACAGTTTTCCATAATGACTGATCTTATTATGTTTCCGATGGTGACAATAGCAGAAAAAGGTACTGACTAACTCAATTCTCAAAGCGTTTACGATACAATTATAATGACTCAACAAAATTGCTAAGCTTGTATACTTTTTTGGGCAGATTTATGAGGGATTTGCGTCACCTGAAAAGAATGGCAGACTACTCCAGCTGTGACACCTCAAATCTCAACGACTTTCTCAGTTCAATTCATCCCGAATATTCTGCATATACCTACACATTACTCAACAATCACGTCGATAAGGATACTCTACGGAAATGTGTGAACGAAGAAGTTCTCGCCGAGTGTGGAGTCAAAAACAGTATTGATCGAAGACGTATCATCGACGCATTGAAAGGTAAGATCCTGCATTATTATACCCACATACCCACTATACTTTCCACTTTAAGTATTTTTTTTAATATATGTAAATTATTATTATTTTCTTCTCCTTCATATTCTCTTAAGTAGAAAAGTCTGCGTTGGCATCCACATCAGAAGAAAATCCCGACAAGCCATTGGACGTTTTCATTAGCTACCGTCGATCCAACGGATCTCAACTTGCCAGTTTGCTGAAGGTCCACCTTCAGCTGAGACAGTTTAGCGTTTTCATTGATGTGGAACGGCTGGAGGCTGGCAAGTTTGATAATAATCTCCTGCACAACATTCGTCAGGCACGTCATTTCCTTCTTGTTTTGACACCCAATGCCCTTGACAGGTGTGTTGAGGACACCGAGTGTAAAGACTGGGTTCATCGAGTAAGCAGAATTACTACAATTAAATCTGTCTATGCAGACGACGCGGAGTTGTCAGAAAATAAACTAGCATTTTTATTATGAAATCTTCCAGGAAATCGTAGCTGCCCTCAACTCCCAGTGCAACATAATTCCTATCATGGACAATTTCATTTGGCCAGATCCTCAAGATCTTCCTGAAGACATACAACCTGTGGCGAGCTTCAACGGTGTTAAGTAAGCTGGCATTTCGTTTAATTGCAAAAAATTACTACGTAAAAAACTATTACAGCATTTATTCATGTGTACTAATTTTGATTATTCAGATGGATCCACGACTACCAAGACGCGTGCGTAGACAAGTTGGAGAGATTCATGCGCGGAGAAGCCGTTCTTCCCCGTGGTGATCCCATAGTTTACACTCCAAGAAACTCAGAAACACAAAGTGTTGCCTCAGATAGAACCACATCACGACCTTCTCCACAGTACCAACGAACTCAGAGTGTCGGCTCTGAGGGGACCCGAACGGAATAATTATAGTTTTTTTCTTCTCTTTTTGTTGTTGTGAAAAATCTATTTGAATATTGTAATGCCGTTATCTCTCCCTGTTACTACAACAGCAACGCATGATGATGATAAGCCTCAGCCTAATTTTTATTAAATACGACGACCACGACGAAGCATCACACATAAATGTAATTTTTTTTGTTTTTTTGTGTTACAATCTGTCTGTCTGCATGTTCTCTTTGTCTGTCTGCATCACACTCTATATATGTTGTTAAATGACATTTTAATAATAATATGTTATAAAATATTATATGCCATATTATTCAACAAAAAACTTGTGTTTTTTTTCTTAATGTGCCGTATCATAAGATGCCAACAACTATATTTATACTTAAGTAATTTTTACCACAACATGATAATAATTATTGTTATTATTATTATTATTATTACTACAATTATTATTGATGTTTTAAATATGATATTGTGACGAAAAAAATAATGTATTGACATACAAACGTTTTATTGACCGAGATACACGAACTGCGATACAAATTTTACCTATATAAAATAATAGTATAATATATTATGTTGCTTTTGTGCGTACTTTTATTTCCATCATTTTCATCTTCATAAGTACACATGTGACTTATACCATTTCGTTTACCTTATATTAAAAAATATATAACGACATCTCTACAAAAGTAACAATTGATTCTAAGAATAATGTAGTTAAAAAACATAAATGATAACAGAGATAGAGAGAAACTATAAATATAACGATTGTACATCTCTGAACACCCTATTTAAGTACGTTTTCATAAAATTATTTAATTTCTAATGCTAATGATCGACTCGTTGCTCCTGTAACTGTTGTGAAGAGGATTGAGCTTCCCACATTGTTTGGTAGATACCTCCGTTGTGAATCAGTTCTGCGTGCGTTCCGCATTCTTCAATCCTTCCATTTTTCATTACGAATACTTTGTCACAGTTGGCAATGGAGCTGAGACGATGGGCTATTGTGACACTGGTCCTTCCCGTTTTTGCACTGTCCAGAGCGGCCTGGACAGCTACTTCACTTTCAGTGTCTAGAGCTGACGTGGCTTCGTCGAGCACCAATAGTTTGGGCTGACGCACAATGGCACTAATCAAGTAAAAATTAAAACAAGTTTAAACTAATGATTTTGTAAGTAGGAATGAATTTTTAGTAATTTCGGTAATGTTATTACCGTGCGATAGCAATCCTCTGTTTCTGTCCCCCACTCATTTGATTGCCCAACATGCCCACCCGTGTTTCGTATCCGGCAGGTAGCGATGAAATAAAATTGTGCATGTTTGTCGCTGTTGCGGCAGCGATAATCTCATCCATACCAACTTCCCGTGAATTGTCTCCGTATGCAATGTTTTCTCTGATGGAGCAGTCAAACAAAATGGGCTCTTGCGAGACAAGAGAAATATTCTGACGAATGAAATCTAGGTTTATTTTCTTCAGGTCGAACTCTTCTAATTTCTATGAAAAGTTTGAAAATATAATTTATTAATCTCCCTTTTTGCGATGTATTTTCTTTATGACGTGGTATTTATTTTTCTGAATACTCACCACTGTGCCAGATACAGGATCGTAAAATCGGAAAATGAGCGCTGCACATGTTGACTTGCCACTCCCCGACGGTCCACAAATTGCAACACTTTCTCCAGCTTTCACGTCAAGACTCAGGTTTTTCAGTACTTTCACCGAGGGTCTGTTCTTGTAGTTAAAGTTAACTTTGTCAAAGTCCACTTGACCCTTCACCGTCCCTAGGACAATATTCGTGGAAAATCTGGATATGACGGGACGAGCATCCAACAGCTTGAAAATTCTTGCCGCAGCAATTTTTCCTTTATCATAATCTGGAGCGTAGCTAATGGCTGCTCCACCCGAGCCGATACAAAAAATCAGTGCCTCAGCCACCTTAAAAACGCTTCCAATTCCGACACAAGTTTGTTGAACCAAGTAACTGCCGTACCATACACTGACACAGTAGCAGAACAAAGGAGATCCATTCACAACGCCATAGATGAGACCACGAACATGAGCTCGTTTCACATTTACTCTAGAGACATATAAAAATACAGCTTAAGTTCCCTTTACTTCTATTACATCATTTAAACTATAATAGAATGC
>JAHZMV010006379.1:0-13185 GCA_027743765.1 Coecobrya sp. COE2
TGAGTGACGCTGAGAGCCGCCTTTTTTGTTTCTGTTTTCGCTTGGTCGGTGATGATGATAAAGCTTCTTCACCTTTGTTTCATTCTCCATATACGAAAAAATAATATCCTCCTACGACACCGCTACTCTTTCTCTACATGTGCTTTCAAAACCAGGTAATATTTTATATTACAAACATCAAACATGTATATTTATTTTGCTGCTTCCAATGATGTGGATGACGACGATGGTGAAATGCTTACATGAAGCCAAATGAACCGTAATATGTAATGAGATTTTTATGTTTTGTACACTGCTGCTTTCATATAAGCTTGCACCTATTCTTTGTCTTCATTTATTCCTCTGCTGAGCAATCAGCAGCCACGCAAGTATTTTCTTTTGTGGATTTGTGGACCTCGCCTATTTTTGTTATTCACTAAAGCTATATGACATGATCATTTTGGTAATCAGAATAAGGAAAATGCGCACTATAAGGAACCACTCAACAGCAACTTATACAGCTGCCATCTTGAGTACATTGTTGTTCTGCTTATAATCATTTTATCTACAGTAATTTAGTACTTGTCAATGATTTTTATGGGAATCATGGTAAATAGGAATGTGCCATGTGTGGTACGATGTTAAAAAGGGTTATCACTGTCCTGTCGTCGTATAATATCCGTAACAATGTAATTTGAATGAATGAAGTTCAAGGGAGGAATGAAAATGTTTTTATTAGTGTCGGGCTCGATAGTTCATTATATTTATATACAATCTCTATTGTAATGTCTGCATTACCTATGCATATACGAAGAAATCATCATTGTCGTCCGGCATGCAGACTTGTTATTGTTATAATCTGCGTAACTCAGGGGGTATTTCATTACTTCTTTATTTATTGGAATTTTGGAGTCACGAACAACAACCGAAAAAAATACTTTTCAAACCTTATGCCTTTATTCACCCTTACGGATACAATACATACCAAAAAGAAAACATTTCATGGTTACTAATGAATGCATGTAGAGTTTCCTTCCTGCATAGATTCACTCATTCATGTACAACCCAAACCCAATGTTCTACCATATTTCCGTAATTCTACCGTTTGTTTCTCCTCCTCGTGGAAAATTGGATATCTTAATTGCGTTTATATAGCCGTCATGATAAGCTAGTTAAGATAGTTTCAGCCTCTCTCTGCATGGCTGGAAAATGCCGACAAAATTGTGAGGCATGGAGAGAAGTTGGACATTGCTACAAGACACGGTTACTACTACTGCACTGGTTTGGAAAGGAAAAACATAATATTATGTCATTGTGGTACTTGTAGTGTTCCAGCATGCATGGATACATACATGCACATATATTATATTCACCCAGCAAAAGGAAAGAATGCAATGTGGAATGGAAAAGCAGCTGCTTTGAATGGATAGTTTAAATGAGACTGTCGTTTACAGAGGAACAAGGCACATATAGCTACCAAAGTAGTTAAATGACTGTTTCATGTTCTCTCTGCTTTATTCTGGAAATCCAAGAAACAGTTGCTCTTCCTGTTCACTTCCAAAGACAAACTGCTGTGCACAAAATCCATTATTTTCCACTTTGTGAAGTACTGAATCGATTTTGTATATGGAAGGAGAGTGAGAACAACGGAGAAAATAAACCGTTCACAAGCAGCAAAATTGTAAGTTGTGTAGAAAAGAAAGGAGAGAGAGAGATGCATAACTGGAACTAACAGACCTGACTAGTCGATTCACTTTATTTCTCCACAAAGGACCGACAACATTACAAAGAAAGAAGGTCGGTCGAGTTGTTGGGCGAGCGATGCGGTGGTATGCAAGCGTGCATGCATGCATGTCGATAAGAAAACTTAATAGAATTGTGTGCCGCTGTATTTCCATGAATTGTATAATGCACAAAGTTAAGAGAGGTGAGAATGTACAAATATGTGAAGTTGAAATGAATGCCAGTCTACATGCCTTGTGGCAGTGCCAGAATGCCAATGCATTACTGCACCAACTATGCCTGGATTATTCACAGCAGTAATAGCGTAATGAAGAAAATGAAGCCAACAAAGTTTTAGTAAAGTTAATGTGATGAGATTTACTAACTCGCACTTCTTTGTTCCATTACTACTTTGCTCTGCTGGCCGAATGCTGTGTATATATTACTTGACTCAAGAGATTTCCCTATAAATTTAGTGCAGACGAACATAAAAGATTCTTCACGACATTGATCCAGATTAAATATGGTCATGGATGTGAATTTAATGGAATTAGTGAAGAGGACTGCATTGCAGCAACAGCAGTTTCACTATGCCAAGCTGATGACAGTCAACGGGGAAAAAGAGAACAATGACACAGTGATACACGCAAATATTCGCGAGGACGGTTCTTTTTTATTTGCCACACTCACTTCCATCTTTCTGAATGGGCCAAATCCACTTTACGTTCATCTGTTTCTTTTCCTCTTTCCAAGACATGCTTCATCCGTGCAAACCCTTTTATGCAAATTCTTGTAGAAGAATATTCACAAAAGTATAAAAGTGAGCGGGAGGAGTGGTTTTAATAACACTTAATTCTTTGACAAGGTTATATCTTCTGTTTGGCATATTACTCTAATGCAAACTCTTACCTAATACCTCTAATAATGTCAAATGTCAACTTAGGGGTATTTAGGTCATTACTATAATTGAACGATTAACATAACAGTTAGCCTAAAAAAGAAAAGATTAAAGCAACGCAGTGGTGTTTTTCTCTTGTTGTTTATTTTCACCATTTCCTTCTTAATAAGCAGCATAATCCTGTTGAATGGCTTGGTGGAAACTTTTCTAAATTGGCTTACACGGCAGGCAAAAATAAACAATTGCAATAACTTCAATACGCGTTCAAGCACTCCTTCCAATAATAGTATGCGAATGCTGTTTCATTAACACAAAAGGTGTTGTGCTGTGTTGTTCAACTTTGTATTTGCAAAGCTCATTAATAGTGCAGCACATGCGGAAAAAATATAAGTACACACTAAATACAAAATATGATAATGAGTTTAAGCCATTAACAATATTACTAATGCTTCCAATTATCTTTTCTGCGTGCTCTGTTTTCTGATATAGCAAGCGAGAACAGATAACTTGCACTGATACCATCTTGTGATTACCAACTGTTGTCAATTTAAAGCGAGCAATGAGCTTAAAAACCGCAAACACACAGACTCGCAGAGAGATAACATGGAGGTTTATTTGGCATCCCATGCCAATGGAAAAGCTTGCATATTTGCCACAAAAGAAAGATAAAAAGCATGCTTACTTAGCGGCTGTCAACTGGCAAAAGACAAACAGTTGTTTGTGTTGCTGTTATGATGGCCATTAAGATAGCTCAGATACAATACACATTCTGTGTGTAAAATTCAAATGAGCACTGTTAAAATGGTAACATTCCAGTTATTTATTGCTTGATGCGAAATGACAACTTATTGTACAGAGAATAGAGACAGGACCACAGTCGCAAAAAATGCTGCCTGCTTGCTGTTATTAGTCAGTCTCGCAGACAAGCAGGCGTTTTATGAACCACCATAATTCAATTCTAAAGTTTGAAGTCTGACATATACCTATCTGTAGGTTTTTTCGTTGTGCTGTAGTCTAAACTCAACTTGACAATTTGTTGCGTTGTTTGTCATTAAAATGAGCTATTCATATATTCATCCAATTCTCCAATTGTATTAAAAATACAACATAACTTGTATTTACTTGCGCCCGTTTGTATGTATATATACATGTATACATTATACATATCATTTGTCAGTGTAGCAGGGGCTTAGAGTTTAATAATAAAATGCTAAATGGCAACAATAAAATTTTCTTTACGATGATAATCCTTTATGATAATAAGTTTTATTGCCGTATATGTATTTATTATATACTGTGTACACTAACAAGCACAAAATAAATCAACTTTTTTATCTCCAACAACCGAGAAAATGGAACAAATGTGCAAATTGTCCTCATGAATAGTGAATAAAATCATGTTTTTAACTTCATCGTATTTATTTTTAGCTGGGTACTGAACCAAGTTTGCATTTAAACATAATGAATATTTAAAAATAGAGTCTATCTATAATGTAAATCTGCCACTTTTACTTTCAGATTGAATTTGCGATTTTTATTCCATCACTGTAAACTATATTTGAAATGACAAAGAGTCAAGACACTTACTATACGGGCTGAGCTGAGAGAGAGAATGATAGACTGAACAGCGCAATACTATTTTTGCAAACCCGTTTTTCTCTCTCAGTAAACAGCCAACTTTGAGTGATATTTTTAATCAACTGGATGTGTATGTGTGCCGCTTCTTGTTATCCAGGCTATTTTTCTCTTCTGTGACAGTTCTACTTATGTCTCCCTAATTTTCTTTTATAAGGACGTAATCAGAGCATAGAGAAAAAGCAGGCAACAAAATTCTTTTTTACGTCACTTCAAAGCGTTACGAAGCGTTATGTAAAGTGACATTCTAATGAATAATTCAATGAAATGAATTCTCCTCGATGGTGCAAGGTGTTTTTCCTTCTTCTTCTTCTTGACGGGAGAAAATGGATTGCGTTACATAGTCAATAATAAAAAATATAAAGTTTTCATTTTCCGAAATTTCTCCTTAAATCGCTCACTTGTCCTTTAGAATTTATTGCAGCGTAGAAGACGCAACGGCAAACAAACAGAAAAGCGTATAGACTCAAGTGGTTTTTGATTTAGATTGATAAGGCAGAAAGGTGACAGTTGACATTTACCGTTTTGCTTATAAGATATCTCGCACGTGACTTCCAAAAGTGAAAAGGAATATGATTGATACATTCCTTGTAAATTGATGGTAAACGAATAAAAAACTTCAAAAATATCCTGTTTAATTATACTCCTTCCGAAATTGCTTTTAATCAAAGGAATTGTCGGGAGAGAAGAAGAGAAGCAGGAAACGCACAAAATCGACACAACTTTTTGGATTATAATGAAATAACCTATAAATCAGTATACACCATTTTACATATTACACTACTTATTCCATCCTACAAAGCTGCTAGCAAAATAGGAAACACATATTATCGTTTTTATATATTGCGTCATTTTTACTTTCACAGCTGTAGTTCTTGTAGTAGTTTAGTAGCAATGCAATCGTAATCAACATTCTTGTGCCGTATCTCATTTTCTCTTAAGAAAAAAATATTATCATGAATCTTGTGATACATATTTCGTAGTATAACAGCAACAGTCTGTGTTTGGCTGAATGATGCTGACGAAAAAAGGGAAAGAGAAGACTATAAGAAGCTGAACAAGCGAGCAAACAGCACGTACACACACTTCTTCATTCCTTTCGTCGGTCGTGTGTGTGTTTGGATGATGATAAATTTTCTCTTCAGAATGAGGAAATAAATGACCCCGCAATTTCTCGTCTGAATTTTTTCTTCTTCTCCCGATCTGTACACATTTTCTTCTGCTTCATCTTTCTCCCTAGCTTTCCAGATATTTTTTGCGTGTAAGCCATTTCCTTATTAAAGTTTTTTTTCGGTTTGGGACTGAATGCATTTGGCATCCAGTTTACTTATTTGATGTTCATAGTGGGAAGGATGATGTGCAAAGGCAAAGATATTAAATATAAGTAAACTTTCAAAACATTTATGCATTTATGTTTTATGGGCAAAAGTGTTACCTACTGTAATAATATCTATTTTTATGGGGGAACGCCGATGATGATAAGATGCACACATACATATACAGAAAACCGAGTTGGTAAATATATTTTCCTTTAATTTTATACAAAAACTAAACTCAGTTAACAAAATTGAATGCAACAGCAGCAGAAGAAAAAACTCAGCCATGTTGAAGTATGTGGTTGGTTTGTGTGAGGTTCTTCTTGGCTGGAAACCCAAGATGCGCACACACATGCTACCAATGCAAGGATCAATATCAATATAACGATATAAAATACTATATTACAGTAGATTCAACCTACAACACATATTGCTTTTATTTTCAATGAAAAAATTGTCCAGGCAAAAACCGTAAACTGGATGTTTACTGTTGTTCTCACACACTACAGTGCACTATAAGAGGTAAAAAATGAAAACGCTCTCGCATGTAATATTATTCTGTTAAAAGTGCTGTTTTCAATTCTGTTGCATAAAACCGGTTAAAATCTATCCATCTTTTGCATGCTTTACTTTCCTATTCCATACGGTAAAGAAAAAGCAATTTTGTTACAAGCAACTTACTCCCGTTACTCCTACTAACTATTTATTTCGGTATATGTACATTTCCAGAACGATGAGTCTTCCTTTCGAAGACCTTTACCCGCTACAGCAGTTAGTTGTAGGAGTAAATAGTTTCGTTGGTGGTGGTAGTGGTGCTGGTGCATTATTTATGAATGTATCAGGGAGAAGTTGCGGCAAGATATGTTTTCCAAGTCTTCAAGAACATTTATCTTGTGAAATATTTTCTCCTCGATGCTAATAGTAGTATGCAGTAGAGTATGTACAGCAGTAGGGAAAATATTAGGCAAAAACCAAATGGCATCATCATCGTCATCTGCCAAAAGGAAATGTGTATATTATCATGGATTGCAAGAGAATGTACGTAATATAGTATATTAAATATACAGTGCATTTATACTATAACTAAACTTCTAAAGGTATAAACATATTTGTAGCTTATGTGGCTTGCAATGCTTTCTTCTCTTACTATATTGTCAGGTTATAGATTGCAGAAGTTTAGTGATATTTTACGTTCAATATTCCAATCACATGATAAAATGTGATATGCACTGCTCATGTTTAGGTACAAAGCTTGTGCTAACTAACAGCATAAAATATAAGTCGAGAAAACCAAGTTCATGTTTAATTCTTTTATATTACTTTCCTCCCAACAAACAAAGTCATCATCTTCGAAAAAGTATTTTTTTGCTCTGCCTTGCCTTCAGTTTACGGTTTATTTACCACCTTCAAGCAGTATAGCAATGTTTGGAATAGTTGCATAAGATTGTGGGAGTAAACACATTATACTATTATGTTTACAGTGTAAATGAATAAAAAGGATGAAAAATCCTTATAAAGGATTTACGAGTATATAAGTATTACGCATCAATGATGTTAAGGAATCATTGATGCCGTCATATATGATAAAAGAAAAGAATTTGTAGAAAAAGACGTAAAAGACACTGAGAGTATCATTTAGCATGAATACATATACTAGTAACTCTAGATAGATACATTGTTTGGATTAGATACTGCAGGCGTAATGCTGTACGTCATACATTTCAGCCTTTCAACATCATTCTCCCTGCCTGTTTCACGTTAACTTGCAAAAGTAATGGTCCAAAATCTTTTTGTCGTTTTTTAAAAGGAGAATTTCTCTCTAAGAGTCAAGTCACTTGGGAAAACGATGTGCATCGTTTTGCTTTTATTCTTTGAAAGTATCATGCATGCATTGAAAAAAGTCTGTGAGCAACCGTCTCGGGTTTTTAACCAAAGAAGAATTGAAGGAAGGAGGGAACCCCAAAGCAAACATGATTTTTCATCTTTCATCACGGTTAGGTTTGTTCGGTTAAGTGATACAGCGACTGGGTGAGTATTATTGCACACACTGGAAGGAAATTGCCATATGTGTTAAGGTAATATCCGTGTGTGTGTCTGTGAACATGTTCGTACCGTGGGATGATCACTCCAGCCTTGAATTGATAGTCTTGAAGTAGAAGAAGGCGTATTCTCTGGTTGCTGCTGAATGAACTTTAGTTTCCGATGGGAAATTTTCAAGTGTGTACATATATGGAGACCCAACCTGTGTGTAAAAAACCGCTACTACAATATAGTTGAAGTGAAACTAACGGAACTTTTGTGTACATTTTGCACACAAACACCAAAGTAGGAAATTTAGAACGTATAGCCACACACACGGCGTCGTAAATAAAAGTTAACATGTAATGCAATGCACTTTGCTCAAATTGGCAAGCATAAGATGAAACGATGATAATGAGAAGTTGGTACTCACCTCGCCTTCTTCTTGACCTCACGTGTGTCTCACTTATCCCGACGTAGTAAAGAAATGTCAGGTGTAAATAGAATCTATGGAATTATGGGATTTCTCCAGATTCTGGAAAAGTGAGATTCTAGATTGGAAAGAATCATGCTGAGAGCAGTAGCAGTACAATAATATTATGCCATTTTGAAAAGTGCTTTAGTCAAGCCTTATATATTTTACTATTTTATGTAAGCTTCCTGGCTATTCTAAAAGTCTCTACGGATTACTCCACTTTTCTGGATAGTTCGAAAATTCTATGCATTTATATTAGAGGAGTGTTCCGGCAGATTTAATGGCCGACTGCAAACAGTCTATTTAAATAAAACGACAGTCGAAAATTCCATAATTTTCAACAAGGCAAAGGTAACCCAGCGTGTGTGTGCGTCTTCGTAACACAAGCTAACAAAACGGTGCGCAGAAGGCGTGAATCTATAATGTTCCTTTTCATTTTTCAATGAATTTCTTTGCAATTAACATAATAAATATGAATAAAAGCTGAAAATTTAGTTAATGACCTGCGTGTACACTGAGCAAATCTGAGGAGGGTTTACTTAGCACTATCATTGTTGAACAGTATTACGCATACACGTCTCGTTTAACACTGGTGTACGAATGCATAAACCGTAAACCCGTAAACAATCGTGCGCGTTACATTGTTTTTCTCGTCGTAGGTGCAGACGACATGACGTCTGTAAGTGAAGGAAAGGGGTTGAGATTAAAAGTCCAGTGCAATAATCATAATTTTGAAAAATGGCTTTTTGGGCTGGATCTCTTCCTCACTCACCAAAGAGCCGGTAGTAGTAATGCAGCATTTACTCTTTTTTTTGTTTGGTACGTGCGGCAGAGACGCGTTGGTGGTGTGGTGGTAGCAATAACACACACACAAGAACACACCTACGTATATATTGTGGAAAATTGAGTTTAAGTGAAGCTTACAGAATTGGAAAGTGATCATTTTAGTTACAAGTCAAGCGCTTGTCAGTTGCAAACACGAACAAAACTAGGTTTGTACAGTTGTGGAGACTCCATTCAGTTAAAAAAACTTTCAAATGCATACATGCACGAGATAAAAATATAAAGTATTACTTTGTATTACTTTTTTAGTTAGTTCAATCATGATTTTTCCGAAAATTGGGGAACCCTGAAAATTGAAAACAAAAAGTAATATTTAAGGAAGCTGAACCAGCTTGATTTTTTCCATGCATTCAAACCGGTAGTACTGGTAGCTGAGGTGTGCTTTATGAGTTCTTCCCTTTCAAATAAAGCACAACAAAATAATTTAGATGTCCCAAAAACTGTTGGTTTCAATAGGGCGACACGAGATATCATAAATGAAATGTTGAATGAATGTGTGAGGTAAATTTTATCTAATCTATACAAAAATGGGGAGGAAAAGAAATGCAACACTGCATTCATATTCATTCATTGTATGTACGTATAGGTAAACATAGGTACATATAACATGATGTGTCTTATCGAATTATAATCAAATATATATTATTACTCAGACCAATAGCTGAACGTAATAATGTAGAAAATGTTCAAAGGAAAAATTATTCAACACCATGCCTTATTGGTTGGTAGTATACCTTGACGGAACTCTCATGCTGACGGGAATAGAAAAAGACGATGAGTCAGATGGAAAGTATAAAATAGTTGCAGGGAAGTAGTCACAACTGTGCCAATGTTTTTTGTTGAAGCTCGCTCTGCAATAACATATACTTACAATATACATGTTTCAGCAACCAACTCATAGGATCAAAATATTAGATTTTAGAGAAGATGATCGGATACACGCAAGCCTCCTTTTCCTGGAAAGGTGGTTCTATAATAATAAGTTTCAGCTTTGGTATTACAGATATCGACCAGAGAAAACATCCCATAATAAAATCGAATAGTTTAGTGCTCGTAAGTCGAAGCAAAACTTTGAGCAATATTTTAAGAATTTTTTCTCTATAAATGACAAATAATATGGAGCTGCAAGGCACAAAATATGCCACGTATGTACTATTCTACACACACAAACATAGTCTGGAAGGACATTATCATCTTCATAAATGAATCGAGGATATTACCTCGTCATTTTTTTAAACTCTTCAAAGTGCAGTGGTATGGCATTGCAATAAGAGTGGCACATTTCGCCACGGATGGAACTTAATGCATCAATGATTTCTGATGTAGTGCTGCATTCACTGCAAAGTATCAACTAATGTCATAAAACGTCAACATGAAATGGATAAACTACATTTTTGGCATTTTCCTTCTCTCCTCAAGGCATATGATGTAAGAAGGAGGCATTACATGCTATACCCGTCTGGTGCAAGAACTCTGGCTTAAAATTCAGACATGGAAAGTTTCATGCAGTTGATAGCACGTTGCATGTTTCTAAATATGTATCAAGTCTGGAGAGACAAGAATTCTATCAGAAAATAAGACATTTCAGAAGCAGGAAAGGAGCTGCGTCTTTGGAAGGCAATAATAAGTACTATGCACATGTGTCATATAGAATATTGCTATAAAGTGTGTGTGACTTTGGAAAAGTTTGGAAATGGCGGAAGTGAGCATTACTAGACATTTTAAACTCATTTCTTTCCTATTTGCGTTTCTCTTCCCTTTGCATCTCCTTCTTCAACTTCACACTGAAATTGTTAGCAAGCTTGTAAACTTTCTAGAGACTTCTCGGTACATTGAATCTTACTCTTTCTGGCTGTCTTTTCCTGTTTGCTACCACCACCACCACTGTCGCGTAACTTTTTTGCTGGCTGCTGAGTAAGTGCTGAAGCAAGAAAATAGATGATGAAGAATTTCTTCGTGAAATGACGATGAAGATTGGATCAAATTGAACAAGATGAGTTTGTATTATTCCTTCTTTTGAAGTTTCCAGATGCAATATGATTAGGCGTCTCTTGCTCAGTCTACCAACAAACTTGTAAAACGCGCTTTCACATAGTTTACTTTATACATAATATGTAATATTAACAGCCTTTTATCCGTCTTCATTACATACTGGTACGCACACAAAATTATTGGACTCATTGCTGTTTCATTGCGTTATAAAGAAGATGAAAAACAAGAGAAAAGACATGCACATGGAAGAACTTTCTAGAGTCAAGAAGCAAAAGTTTCTTTGAAGGCTTAAAGAAATGATTATTAAATGAACACGAGACCAAATAATTTACTGATGATGCTAATGATAAGAAAGCAGCTTCGGTCAGAAATTTCATTTTACTAATTTTAGTTTATTAAATAGCATATAAACCGTCATGATTACTACTACAACAAAAGTACACGACGTTTATAAATGCTATGCAGCCAAATAATGTACAGTCAAAAATTTTATAAAGTAGGTATTCAACCTCACAATAATTATTTATTATTAGATTCTTGCATGCACTCTTACATTTTATGAATATAAATAACACTCCTTCCATTTACACCCGAATGTATATTTTCTACAACAGAAGGTTCTACATATTTCACAATTCTCCTCATCGTCATTATTACTCCACTGTTTTAATAATAATAATGAGGACGGAAGACGGTACGGTATCAAAAAGTATAGGGCTCTCTAATAATAATGAGCTTGATTACAATGGAAGAGGCAAAAGGTTGTTTGTAATATTACGTTCGTTCACAATCTAAGATGGATGGGTAAAAGGCAGCAAGAAACATCGTTTTTCTCGTGCGTGGCGCAACTTTTCTATTATTTTATTCCTTTTGTACGTGTTTGTTTCAAGAATTTGAGAAATGAAGGGAGGAGGAGAATAATTTGATACTTTTCGTGCTAATGTAATTACAGGTTAAATCTTGCCTGGTTTAATTGAAGTTACAGAGGAAGAAAGTGATACTATTGTAGGTGCATAGTTAAAATATATTAATGTGATATACACATATAGGTATCATTTTCCTTGCTACTATTTTTAAGTTCAATGATGATTCATGAAAACTCCTGCTTTTGTTGGTCCTAAAAGTGTGCATGTTTTGAAAAGATATTTAAACAAGGTTTGATATATAAGGAAGGACATCAAAAATACTCCGGATAGTCCGTACCACTGATGACGCAGTGAATAGATAGGAGTTTCTCAAACGTCTGAATTCTTGAATAATGTTTATACTTAGCTCGTAGCTTTCCAGTCATCCGGAAGAGAATTTTGGCAGAAATACTGCTGCTAATCATAAAGTTGAGTAATGTAATCTCCATTTCATTCTGTAATGAGAATCATTACAATGTGGTTTATAAGATAGTATTTCATATTTCCGTTTCTGATGATTATGATTGTCGGAAATTTAAGAGACTGGATAACTACCAGGTTAAGCTATACATTCTTCCCCCACTACATCCAACCAAATACCAAATATTATGTTCCAACCGTCCATGTTTAGAGTTAACGAACATTATTGTTCACGTTTACTCACATTAAATTCATCATCTGCTTTCTCCGCATGCTGTTTTGCGTGTGCTTGTACAAACCAAACCGTCTATACAGAAAAAGCTACTGGAACACAAGTTCATTCCACTTTCCACGTTAGTTTATCATTGTGGTACACACAGCAATTTACGTGTTCATATATAAATGTTACTTCCACTTGGTTGAATGAACCACACTATACAGACTACCTAGATATTATATACATTTTACCAGGAGAATCCGGTTTGGGCTCGAAATAGTAAGTTTAAGCTTATATACACTTCCATAAATACATACGTAGTTGCATTGCAGTTGTAACAAAACTGATGTGTAAGCATTTTGTCTTTCCGAGAAAATCCTGTAGTGAGCCGTGCTTTGGTGATACAATTTTCGATTCTGTTTCTGTTTGTGTACTGTAGTGTAGATGTGCATCTATCACTTTGACTATAAGTGCCTGTAGCTCAAGAAAGAGGTTCTAACTTCAATATAGCCTTTGGTTGGCCGAAGATTTTCCCTGCAAATGAAATAAACTTGCAAATAATAGCTTCACGTCAGGCCAGCGACAGTAATGTTTAAATCCAAGATCATTGCCAGATCCAGAGTTATCTATGAAAATACAGATTCATAAAACTAAGAATGGTGTGGTTGTATATGTGTACAGTGGGTTCTAAAGTATCTGCGTTGCAATTCATTTGAACTCAAAACCGTTGCAGAACCTTTTTTTCTTAAGCCTCGACCTTTTTT
>JAHZMV010006381.1:0-21106 GCA_027743765.1 Coecobrya sp. COE2
ACCGGGATAATTATGAATTTTAAATTCTTCTTCTTAATGGATTATATAAAGGAACATTTCGATCTAGCCCTAACGTACATGCATATATTATACATATGAGTATTTCAACATACATTAAGATTACGTTACTAACCTGTTCATAAAATTTAATTGACTTATACTAAGCAAAATGTGTTAACTCTTCCATATCAGTTTCCTTTTGCTCTGGAATATATACTAACGACTGGAGTGGTTATGTCACTTTTCCATTTTTGTTGTTAAATATTCGGAGCACTATAAGCGTATGTACAGCAAGCGTTATGTCAAACAGACTCTGTGATCTAACGTTGCATTTTCTACACAAAATACATATATAATGTAAAATGTCAAGAAGAATGTTCGCACAGATAATGTATGTCACTCAAGCTGAAGATCAGGTCTCAGTTGTATAGAAATAATATACCTAATTAATTTGCACCTATATATTTATTGCTTCCGGTAGTTGTTTATTCTACTGTGAGATATGTTTAATAAAAGGGAGCATACAATTTACGAAAGAAATAAAAGACTGTATTTTCGTCTATTTCTTTGTATGCAATGCATCCAAATTTGTAAATTTGTTCATCATTGTGCACCTCTAATTACGATTTCATAATTAACATTTTCAAGAGGTTTTGTCAGTAGGCATGAATTTTTAAGTGCTGTACTACGATACTTATTTTTTTAAATTACTTCGTTTGATTACTGTAAAACATAATTTGTTCTAAATTGAGTTCTGCATGCAGTACAATTGCTTTATGGTTCGCATGCGCCGTGCTACTACAGTACTCATTTTGAAGTTGAAATGTATCTTCTGTCGTGAAATAGAAATAACTTATGTGAAGGAGGCTATATTTAATGAATAATGAGAGATGCCTAAACAAAAGAAACTGCAGCTATATAGCATTGCACAAAGTTCTGTTTTGGGGACCATGATCATGGCTGCAGGTGTAAAATAATTGTGCTCCCTACTTGTCATTTATTAAGTTCATCACGACGACCCATTATCAAAGAATTAGTTTATATTGAAAATGACAATTAGTTAATTGGTAGAATTAGTAATAGTACTTAGAATTGGACCGAATGCCATGACATATTTTTATATATGTTATTCCACATTTTACTTCAGAAGGATGCATTTCAGTCGAAAGGGGGAAGAAATGTTCCTTTCTACGACTCAATTCAAAGCTCAGTGAGTATATATTACTCACACTCGTCACAATGCGTTGGAGGCCATGGTTTTTGTAATGACGATATCGTTTTCTACTAAGACGGTTCTTTGATTTTAAACAAAAGCTATATTTAGCCGTGGTCTGTGGATTTTAAAATGTCTTTTCCTGTCATCAGTCACCTTCAATGTACCTCGTTAAATTGCATTTTACGATACTGCCCGCCTTCGGTTTCTATCTCGTCTGGATATTCACATGAGAAGCAACTCTGAAGCTAGGGTAAAATGCTTTATAGAAAACAATGCTAAATCTGGTAATACAGATTTGTAAAAAATATAGGATTCCAAGGATTCATTATTCAAATATATAATTTATACCAATCTGCCAAGCGTTAAAAAATTTTGAAAAGTGTTACGCAACAAATTTAATATGCAGTTTGCGGTGTGAACACGTAGATGCACTCAGTTTTTATAAAAGTCTTTTTGGTTATTATATGTTCATGTCTAACGATTTAATTTCGATTTCAGTGAAAATTCAGTTAGGCATGCGCTTAACTGTTGAGCTAGAAAAAAAAATAGGTTTCATTAAGTCCTGAGGTTTATGAATTGTAACCAACAGTGTCTTATAAAAAGTGCAAGTGAGTGAGAGAACTGGTTTTTTTTCTGCAGAATCTCACGAAAAAAACTTCATAGGAGCTTTTTTGTTTTTCATTCACCATTATATAATGTAACGCTAACTTACTTTTTAAAAAGTAAATGTTTCTTGTTTGTGTCAGTATAGAGCAAATTACATGGATCGGGTTGTACGAGATTATGATAAACGTGAAATTAAGCTTATTTGGTAATAATAATGACAGTCACTGAGTTTGCTATATCATCATGATTGTAAATTGTGATACCTACAGGTAGGCTAATGCCAAATACAAGTAGGTAGCTACAATACTTCATATTATATGATTTTTTTTCATGATGATAACTGCCTTTAACTAGCGTCGTTATTGTGCATACATTGTGGTACATACTGATACGGATGAATGATCAGAAGAGACCTTAACTTACCAGTTTGCCTATTTATTATATTAACGCTACATTTTGTATCGTAAGCAAACAGACGAGTATAAATGGATGCAAGTTAAGTTGTGTGTGTGTACGCAGCTCAAGTAGTCTGTGTGTGTGCGCGCACAATATGCTGCTCACAATCGGTCGGGCACATTTAACAATGCTACATTGTCAACGAATAAAATGCCTTTATAGGAGTAAGAGTGTGTAGATATTGTTAATTCCTATTAACCGCTATCCTTTTATGATTGTAGTGTAACGACAACAATCCCAATTTTTGCTGTCGGCTATAGCTTCCTTTTGTCTCTCACTTTGGTTGTTCACTACGCACGTTATAATCATTTTTATTTTTATTTTGCTCTTTCTTTCTTTTGGCATTCTTCCTTCCTTCCGGTATCCTTTCTTGTCATTTGTCCTATATCCATACCAAATGGATACGAAATGTGCAGCGAGTACATAAAATGTTGTAAAATGTGCACTGTGAGAGGATCCTATAACGTGTAGAATTTTTTAGTGAATTGGCGCATGTGGCTAGTTACGTTTTTATAGAGAATGGCATGAATTGAGTACTAGTAGAAATGTGAATTTGATGCGACATCAAAATGATTTAAGGTGAAAGGGCCGTCGGTCTACCAGTAGATATTTTTTTATTTGTGTTAACTTTTTGTAACATTTTTACAGAATGTGTTTTGAAAATAAAAAAATTGTGGCATATGGTTATGGGATGGCTCAGAGATGGTATGGTTCATATATATATTTATGATGCAATGTATCCATTGCTGTAACACCAATACATGTTGATTGCTTTGTTAGTGAAACTCATTATTGGAACGGCAAGATATATGTCTACAAAGTTAATACGCCTTTTACAAACGTTCAAAACCACATCAAACATCTAACTAAATGGATGTATTGTTGATGATGACGAAGAAGATCAAAAATGCTCACCCATTTAACAAAATTTCTTAAGCAAGATTGTACCAACAATTAGCATGTGAATATTATGGATACATATTTTTGTAAAAGTTGATTGATTACGTAAAAATAACTTATCGTCATTATATGCATTGATTAGAACGACGAAAAATCCAATTTGAAATTTTGAAGTTGTACCTTTCAAATATTACAGATATCATCATGGATGGGAATATTTTGAAATAGTTTTGGGGATATGATTTCTATACTAATTAGAAAGATACAAAGATTAATGATAGATGCTCAATTTTAGTTGCAACGAAATCAATAGCAGCTAGTAAAACTCGCAGTTTTTTAATGATGACATGCAAACTAAACCGTATTTGAGTGGAAACGGATGTGGAAATGGTCCCGTATGTACATTTGCATCTAGCTGGTTCATTTTTTGTCGCTCATGTTATGCGTCATTGTTGTGGAACCTTGCAAAACCTCAAATACATAATAGCATCAAATAATGAACTGTCTGCTAAACCGTAACGCTACGAAATATACAAAAGCTAAGCAAAAAATATTTCAAATGGATAAGTCATTATTGACTTTCATCAAGCATCAAAATCATAATAGCCAAAAAACAGCGACTGCAAATAAAACCTCTCTTGTCCTCAAACTTGCTTGTGTTAAAACACTTTTACCCCTTTGCTTACTTGCGCAATAAAATGCTTACACCTATACATAGACCCTGGCATATATACGCATGCGAACATTTTGTATTTCATTTTTATGGAGTTTGTCCGGCCGGACTAGTCAAACCACAACTTCGGCGCAAATTTCATCAGCAGCAGACAATTTTACATGAAAATCGCCATAATGATAGTAGGAGGGTATGATTCATACCCAAACTTCCAACCTGGCTGAATCACCGGATGCAGAATATATACGAATACGAAATGGATATATTGGATAGACACATAAATTGCATTTTATAGGCACAGGCGGACAAAGTAAAGCACATGATGGGTAATAATACGCATTTGATGTTCAATTTATATATGCACACGTAGCTAGACATGCAAAAATATTACATTGTTTGATGTTGATGACGATTACGTAGAATAATAATAAAGATAATGAGACTGAAGCAAAATAATTTGAGCTAGTGATTCGCATCAAATTGACGAGGAAGAGTAAACAATTTTCATTGTATCAAAAGATTATCTTGCATAAGAATAAATGTTGTTCATATATATGCATACATTAGCTCGGTGTACATTTTACTTCATTAAATGATAAAACGCAAAATGTCTGACTTGAGATTAACGATAGAAACGTGATTTAGTGGTAGACCCAATAAATACTGTCATAACTATTACGGACGAGACGAAAGAATGGGGAAGTTAAGTCGGCTTTCCGACGTACACCTGAAAAGCCCAGCCAATTGCGTTGTCTTAATGTAAATGTAATGTTCGTAATCGGCAAAAGCATCACCATAATAATAATAATATTTCCGAAGAACGTAAATGTCGGGTTACGGTGTCATAAGAGCGAAATGAATGCTCACTCCCAGAATCTTTAACATCAACATCATCTTCATCAGATTGACAGGAAATTACAATTTGCAGCACATTATACAAACGTCCGTGATTGTATTTATGACTCCTCTTACAATTTAATTAAGCTGGTATGTTATATTTATTGTTTCCGTATGTCTAAATTACAACCTTCGTGTATGCCATTGAACTCTAGGCTCTCTACACTTTAAAACAAAGGCTGGAGAGAGCACAAATAATAACAAAGCGTTTGAAACACCACGTGTTAAAATATGCAAAGATTAGTTCTCCGGATTCTATACATACTTCCATCTTGCTTGCAGCAGGGGTTTGCATGTACATGTAATGTAATAAATATGCACTTTTATGAAGTTGTCTACTGAATGATTGATATCTAATCACAGCTCAAACGTTCCTTGATCTTTGAAGCATTATGTATGCAAACAAGGATACTTGTTATAAAACATTGTAATAACAATATCTTTTCAAAGTCAGGAACTTTGCTCATCACTCCTTGATTCATTTTACCCTTTTATCTACCCAGCAAGGAATGTGATGAGATAGGGAAAGTAATTTCAGAATAGTTCATTAATTATTCTTTACCAAATTAAATATTAATTTGATAACCGTTCAAACAACCTTGCACTTTTGACTGAGCTACATGGTCATTATTGATCTGTGTTTTTCTGGATACAGACGCTATGACAGCAAATCACATGGGCGAGGATAAATTGGAATTCAAATACAGAAAAAGTAGCACAGGTAATTTTTCATAGTATTTAGGTAGGTATTTGTGGTTCTATTTTTACTATTTATTTATCCTTATGAATATTATATAAGTATATATAAAAGTTAAAGGCCTCACACATCTGTTTTATGCATATCACTGATTTTAACAATGAACTGAGAATTCACATAACAGTAAAATAGAGCATAGTCATGTGAGCGGTTCTGCATTGCAGATACAGATAGCGTATTGCCAACAATACGTTGCCAACCATTAGTACGTAAAGATTTAACTAGAGACTGCATTTTTAAAGGCCATTTAACTGATTATCTGTTGACACTATATCGATGCAGCCATAAAACTTGCTTGCAATCAAATCATACATAACCTAGCACAGGCCGATCAAGTTTACGCAGGAATGAAGTTCCCATAAGAAATTCTCAGGATATCTGAACTACAAGTTGCATGGCCTATTCACTCCTCCAGAGAAAATTGTTCGTAGCTGTTCATATAACAGGTGTGTTAATAAAATACAATGCAATAAGACCATAATATTCATTATCATATTGATATTCAGAGAGTTGTATTATCTGCTGCTGATCCTTCAAGAGAAGTGGATTTAGATTATTGAAATATAAAGAGACAATTACACTTATTGCTTTTCTGTTACATAAACTATTTTTCAGTATTATTGCTAACCACACATTAATGTGCACGTCATAAATTGAAACCACTACTGCAAACAAGTCCATGTATTTAGCATGTATTGGTTATAGTAAATGCATGCGATATAATACATCATCATCATAGCATGCCATTGTGTCTAATTTAATGCACGTCTTGCCTATAATATATACTCATTCATGGTTTCATGAAGTCAAGCAAACTTTCTGACTGGGGTGACTTGAGCCAATGCAGTAATTACAATGAAATCAGCCCCTATTTATTCATGACAACGAACTGTTCAGCACTTTGCATGTCTGCACATACATTTTAACCTTTTATGCAAACAGTGTCAGGGATTAATATGCTGATTGTTGAGTCAACGTTCTAAATATTAACGGCGATTTTACCTACTCCAGCATACGCACATACGTACGGTGTAACAATTTTCTCGTCCAATGATTCATCTGTGCAGCACGACAGCGGCAGTGTCTGGAGTCGTCATGTAGATAAGTTTCAACCAGCATATTATAATAACAGTGGTAGCAGCAGCAGTAGCAGTTTTTTTCAATTTTCAACTTAAAATTGTTTTGTAAGACGTAAGACGCGACAAGATTAACAAATGTCAGAGAGGTATCGATACAGTTTCATTTTCATTTGTTTATCTTTTGGTTCGGATAAAAAGTAAAATCTTCTCTTTCACTTATTCTGTCCTCGGTACTGGGCAGCAACAAGGTTGACAAGAGGTGTTGTACATATGAACTCGGCTTACGACTTTTTCCTAATATGGCACTTACAATCAGTCTTCTTATTGCTTGTGTGTTTGACGGTCCGCGTCCCCAAATAACTACACACTTGCTTTACATTGCACTAAACATTCTTAAAGTTTAAAATCCTGCCAGTCTTGGTGTGATAAGCCAAAGATGGGTTGTATTTGATGGATGCAGAGTCATTTTCTGTTATATATTAGGCTCCCTCGTGCAGAGGTAAAAGGTGAGACAATATAATACGACAAGTGAATATATTATTATTGAGGAGCTTCATTCAATTGCTTGGCTAACTGAATACAGAAGGATTTATAAAGTAATAGCAGTAAGTAGTAGTCCTATTATTTTCTACAAGTAGACGGATAAGAATTATTTTTTACTTTTTAATGCTATGAGGATGTAGGGATAATATAAAATCATTATGAAAATATTATGAATCTCTGCCATCAAAAGTCGTATATCTTTGTAAAATAAACGCCAAGTGCACACACACGGCATACAATCAGGTAAAATATCAGCTTACGCGTAAATAAAGCAGCGTGTGTGTAACTCAACCACACACATAACTTTTAGAGTGCCCACATAACACTCTTATGTATACGCTCAGGGGTAGAAAAATTTAAAGCTGCATAATATGACCGTGCTATATTTTGAGCATATTATTGTATGCATGCATCGCAGGAGCCAGGAGGCTACCTTATCAATTTCAGTCGTTTATTTTTACTGTTTACTGATGATGATGACTATGACGTTTGAGGTGCCTCTCTATAGCCACAGAATTTCATAGCGTTTGTTGGAGGTGTTGTTAATGATACTACTGAGCATAATCAGTAAATAAATGCTTTTTACTTTAACCAAGCAAACATAACATCATCTTCTTTACAAAAAGACAGCGCAATGAACAACATTTTTGTACTAACTTTTTTTCTCCCACATGCTTATCAGTAAAACAAGGAGCCAGGGAGTACAATCGTACAAGAATAGCAGTAAAACAGTTTCAGTGAGTAAACTAAAAGGGATTTTAAGTCAGCGTTTGAAAAGATGCTGTAGTGGAAGGAACTCCCGAGTTCAAAATCCACAACAAACTCATCATTATACTATTATCATGATCAGCAGCATCGAATAACCAGCTTTATACATATTTACGTTACCATTGCTCGGCTGTTAAAAACGAAGGTGATTTGCCCAGAATTGCCACTGTGTAACAATAAATGGTAAAATGTTGGTTTGGCAGTAGTGCGCTGAGATATTGCTGCTCGTTCGTTGCTGAAGACGAACAGGCAAAAGATGCGATAAAAGTGAAGCCCATACAGTTTTACTGCGTCTCTCTGAGAGTTGTTCGCTTATATAGACGAAGTGCGAGTGCCGTGGAAAAATTGTTCAATGTATTGAGTGAGGGTCGATCTAACTGAGAAGTTAGTTAGCTTCTTGCTGTCATTGTGTTCAGTCAGTGCGTGCTTGCAGAGAGAGGCCGTGTGGTTGTTTTGTTACAAGGGAAGATTTTTATTTTACCCCTCTTCTTATTCTTCTTCGACATATATATATCGCCAGCTCTTCTTGGCATTGCCACAGCTCTTGTGCTTGTTCATATTTGTCACCACTAACGCAACGGAAGTTGACGACGGTGCAAGAGCAGCAGAAAGGAGCAACGCAATTCATAAGAGCGTACCGAGAGAGGAGAGAAAAAAGGAGAGGGTTTTACCTGCCAAGAAGAGCACCGCTTTGTTGCATTGTCCATGACAGGACATATCCGCTCCTAATCTCTGATCAGAGTGATGGTACTATTTTAATCCAGTGAGTCAATAATAGCATCAGACAAATCAGAATGAAAAATAATTGAATTTTAAGCTATATTTATTGGGATTTTGTATTTTGTGGTGTCCTTGTTTCTTCATTTCTACCACCTGTCCTCCTAAAATTTCTCACAAATCGTAATAATCAATCCACGCGCATATATATGTAACACTTAATAATACCATGAATTTCAGGGTCTTCCAAAAGACTAGGTTATTTCTATATTAATCTTCCTCTCCTCTGCAACTCCTCCTCCTCCTCCTTTTATTCCATTACGACAGCAGAAAACAAGTACGTATTGTGCATCATAAAAGAACAAGTGTAGCAGTAGTTACTAGTTTGCAGTTGCTGGCAAAAGGAAGTAACAGTTAATTTCTGTAATAATAGAATCATATAACATCTATAAATACACTTATTTATACGTAATGGATGTGCATTCTTGTATTTGTACAGGAAATGACGGTACTCATTGTCAGTCTTAATTGTGTATGAAACCTTGCTCCTATAAAAGTGTGAGATGTTCTTGAGTCGACGTAATAAATCTCCTCATATGCATTGTGTGGCTTTCCATCTAAATAAAGTGTTTCTTGTACACTATCCTTTTACTCTGATTTTCACAGATTGGAGTAAAATCCTGGATCAAAAGTAGCCCTGATCTGTAGAAAACATCTCCAGACTATTACATGTAAAAAATACTGTGGAATATTCTCACAAGTTGCAACGTACGTTATATAATATTACTGCTAGCTGAATTAGTGGGGCAATGTTGGTTTTCCCGTGTAATAACTCAAGTGTCACGTGGTGAATGTAGAAAATACTTTATTGACAGCTTGTGTGATGTGACAGGAAGGTACACTTTTAGGTCGCGGAATGCAATAATGAAGAAGAAATTGTTGAACTGTACCAATCGTCTGAAAGGAACACTGGGTACTTGTACATTGTTGGCAAAGAAGCTGTCGTGACATGCCTTGTGCGTTTGATCGTGGAGTGATTGGTCCATTCCAGTGGAAAGTGCTAGTCTATATAGCAGTCATTGTATCATATATAACTCCATTTTGTGGAGGTGTTCCCGGTGGTGACGGTGATGGTGGAGGGCATCATCGTCGTAGTCATGGAACTACAGGACATGTGAATTCAAACAATGGACACTCACAAAACCTTCATGCACATGCAACCACCCAGACATCAGCATACATTGGGGGAACAGGGGCGGCAGGAGTGAGTCATCCAGTCGTGCCCGGGGCTGTGATGCACCTGTTCCCCCGATACGGGTATTTAAGTCTGAGCATGCGAGTAGTGCCCCGCAATGACACACAAAACTGGATCTTCTTGGAACCATCCAAGGAAATTCTGGACCCCTCAACCTACCGTCTCCAGCAGCAAACATTCCTCACCACAGACAATAGTCTACCCCTCCATAATGAGTTCCATATTGACCTATGTGAAGATCTCCAACAGTTGGTTCAGGCGTACTTTCGCAGATTTGTTATTGAAGGACTGGATCGACCGTGGCATGCATTCGCTGGAGGATGGCGCACGCCCAGTTTAGCCAAATACTTTGGGATTGATCCTTCCTTTGTCAAGGGAGATTACAGATACATGCTCGTCAGGGTTCTCATGGTGAGACAAGCAGGACGCATTGATACTTTCCAGAACATGACCGTCCTACCCAACTTCAGAGACAGTGTCCATTCGTTCCGTGCCAATGATTACACATCTTCATTCAAGTTTTTTAATGACGTCGGCACTCACTATATCAGTTCTTTCTTGACTGGAAATTCCATCTATCAGGTAAGTTGATCGATGCAAGTAGAAAATATTCTATAGCTCAACCTGTCGAACTTCCACTGCCTCTATTCTCCTTCGTATTTGCTCTGATGCTGTTGCTGTATATCTATTCTTGATATGAAAAGGGTTAATTCGATAATGAGCATTCCGTTGTGTAAAATTACATTGAAGCAAACCTGTTTTCATCTAATTCACTTTTGACAAATATATATATATATTTTCTATAAAACATCTTAAATACAGGTAGGTATACATACATATTCACGCAAGTTTAGTGCAAAATTAAAAGACTAGTAAATTGTAGAACAGATACTTTCAATTGAAAGCAAAAAAAATATGCGTTGCTCGCTCTACTGTCAAAGTTGTTACGCTTCTAAGGTGACATGTTTTTATTTTATTTTCAAATGTTCACACGTACTTTTACCCAAATTTTAAGCTGCCAGACGCCGAGGCTCCTTTTAGATGAGAATGAATTCCCCTTTTTCTTCTTTAACTTAATTTGTACGTTACCTGTTTCACTCAACAAAGAGACTCATTTGGGTGTAACATTAACGGATTTGTGCATTATTAGCTGCAAAAACTGCATGACTGAGTTTACAAGGGAAAGTGAAAAGGATGATAGCACGACAAAGTAGAAATGGTGTATGCTTCTGTGTTGTCATCATCTACATATCTTCTGATGAAGTAAGTATAACACTTGATTTACGCTCAAGTTTACCTACTGAAATCCTTTCATGAAACGGTCCTCAAAAAAATTCGTCGTCGGTCCCATTCATCTCGTCTCAATCATCTCTCAGCATTTTATACAAACTTGAAAAATAGTTTTCAACCAGCTACACTATATTTTACTACTTTTTCACGAATGAAACTGAAAAGAAACAGTAAAAAAATTATGAAGACTCACGCTGATCAGACAAGGTTAATAAAGCTGAAAAGAATTTTCTCAACAACAAGGAGCATCATCATCATTTTCATCGGCAGAAATCTATATAGTCCATCCTTTTTTCTTGCACGCAACCAGATTGCCAGACAAGATGGAAAAATGTATATGCATAACCTATATATAATCTCAACAGGTAGAGAGAAGAAACAATGGAACAAGAGACAGATATCTATACAAGTAGTAGGTGCAAACAGGCTAGAAATACAGGTAAAGTCTCGCTTGATGATTGATGTGCAAAGTCAGAGTCAGAGCGATAATGCAGTAGTAGCGGTAGTAATAATAGCAGAAGAAGAAGAAGTAAATGGCCGCGTTATTTCATGCAACCAACGAGTGTGAACAAGGTTTAAGTCAAGTCTGAAGAGAGTTTTTCGTATTACATGCATCCTTGAGCTCATCGGTTTGGAATATTCCCAATTATGATGAGCAAGTATTTCAACAAGAGAGATGAATTATGGAAGCTATTGTAGCATGACCGTCATTTATTTGCTCTTCATGCTTTCAGTGTTCAATGTTCGATTGTTGCAATATGCATGGTTGTCATTTTTTTACTAGCTTCTCTCACTCATTTGGCAACAATAATGGTAACAATGAGTGCATATTGTTGTTATTGTTGTCGTCTTCTTTTTCTGTTAGTTCTCCTCTCCTCCATTTTTACCTGCTACTATACTGGTGTGACTTTTATATGATTTCGCTTGTGCATATCAGCATCATCGTCATAGCCGTCATCATTTTACTCCCCATATGCGCGATTAAAATGCAAAATCGTTGCATGGTTATATAGTTGTTCCCCCTTTTTATATACGCACAGTAAATTAATGAGTCATACAAAGAGCCAAGGCAACCTCATTCCTGTGCGAATTCTTGAGCGTTACTCTCCCTCCATTTTAGTAACGTTGGAAGCCAGAGGCAAAAATATGAGAGGTTCGATACTAGTAATAACTGAAATATACAAGACTATGACGGTTTTATAATAGAAAATAGATGCAAAAGTTGTTGTTGCATTATTGTCGTCGTCGTGGTGTTAAGTAAACCTTCCTTTCGATTTTTATTATCCGTACAGGTTTTGCATGGGGATGAGGATTACGTATTATTATTACATCTCGAATAAATAGGGAATGAATGGCATGTCATTGCAACTCGGCAAATCTGACCACTTAACAAGCTTCTTCTAGTCGCTCTTCTTGACTTTCCCATGCATATACCAACTCATCTAACAGAGAGCTTTATTTACACACTTAATACTTATTCAATCATTATGATCATTACTAATTATGAAATAATAGCCATCGTAATATTATTGCTGTTTATATACCGCTAGTAACCAGTATGGACATGGCACATTTGCGTAGGAATTGTTTTTGCCCATAGCTAATTGGCTATTCAGGTGTTTTATCTTGTGCTGTTATTTTGCTTAAAATATTCGCAATGGAAAGCTGTTATTGTAAATACCATCTCTTTGCAAAGCACAAATGTGTCATTTTTATTGTCGTCTAGGCACTCACTAAATCTTATCCCTTGTCACATAAAAATATTACGTATTCTCGCAATTTAATTAATTTTATGCACTCGGTCAAGTATGGATGTATGGTCCTAAATAATTTTATGCCTCGAAATCTACTTGTAACCTTTCCAATTACCGATGTACACATGTGAAGTGACTGTATACATTTTTTTACGTTAGTAAAGAACCCTCGTTTAAAACTTAGTTGGAAAATCACAAATACACAAGTCAGTTTGCAAGTTTATCCAAAAAAAATAATGTTCTAAGTTATGTGCGGCGGAATGTCAAATTGCTTCATGTGCCCTTCAAGATATGACATTTTACTTAAATCGGTAAAAATGACAAAATTTTCATGTATGATTTTTTGTGCAAAACCCTTCATTTTTTTCTGTCATATAAATGCAGCTACTGTTTATCTGTTTATTACTTAAGGATTTTTGCTCTATCTACACACGTGATGATGTTTTATTCCCCATCACGAATTGAATTGTTTTCTTTCATTGTATTCTTGCAGCAAAAAATGGTTTCAAAGTGAACAATGTTGATGTTGTCGTTTGGAGGCTATTTCGTTGTGATTATGAGATAGATTATGATGATGACACATCAGAAAATTTTTGAGCGATCAATGAAATGACAAACATGTCATTTGTTTGATAATACATGACTGTAGACATCTTCAAACATTGATGCTCATTTCATCGTAATGATTCAATGAGAGATGGATGCAAATGATGAAATTTTTTGGGAATGCTTCAAAAAATCACATATAAACATACGTTTGTGTCACTGTGTGTACCTTAATTGCAACATGTAGCCTCAAAATTTGTAAGCAGTTAATAGTATAGGCACAACATAAGTTATAATCGTTAGCAGTCGGTGAATTCCTCAAAATTCAAATGAATCATGACGTTCATTTTTATGCAATGCTATTTATGTACTTTTTAAATACATCTTCATCCCCAGCTTAATTGCTCACACGAGTATTATTAAATGCACATTTTATTGTTCTTGGTGTATTTTTCCTTCCTAATCCATTCCTGTGAAGTGAACAATGTTTTTTTTTGGATTTTTGGTCCCTTGAAAGCACACCTTGAAATAAAGTCCTGACTACTATTTTACCTTTTACTTTCTAATCAACCACGTATTTTATTTTGAAGGTCATCGTATTTTCTAAACCCTGAAATCGTAGAGTCGGGAACTAGATGACCTTTAAAGAAGGGTATATCGTTACCATCAGCTTAGATTTTTATATAAGGCTCTATGCTCGTGATGATGGGCTATATACTGGTTTCTTCAAGGTGTGTACATACATTATGTATGGCTTGTCTAGGTCCGGGCCAGTAGTGCTGTAGTAGTGTCAAGTGTTACCTGTCACTGTATTCTTCCTTTCTTTAGTCATCTTCACTTTTACCTTTACCTTTCACAACAATATTTACTATAGAGTACCCCTGTGGCGAGTTTTACATGAATGAGTTATTGCTCTGTTGACATGACATTGCCATGTGACCGACTTTTCTACTGCACTATCTATTCGTAGTATCTATTTACAGATAAAACAGATTGGTTTCGCACATTTTCTTCGTTTCTCACAATAGGTATAAAAACCCTGTATGAATTGCAGGGAAATTTCGAAATGGAAATTGCAAGCAGTTGCATTATGCTGAAAGATTCTTGATTTTTCATGCCTCTTTGATATTTCTGTACATAAAGGAAGACGATTGAGTTTGATCTGTTCGATTCATGAAAATGAATGAATGATTGAATGAAAAACTAACTTTTGTTCATTTTTATAGAGCACTTAATTGACGCACTACTTCCTTCCACAAAGCAGGGAGCCCCTCATTATAATATGACAAATTGCTGTTAAAGATATGTAAAATATATCTGTAAGAGTGTACCGCAACATGTAAAAGAACTCTGTTAACGGCACACGCACCGTCCTAATTTGTCATAATAATGGTGGCAGTGAGTGCAGAGCACAGAGAGTGAATCATTTAAGGCAGAGTAGGGAATACTGCCAAGCGCTAATGATTGTGCCCAATTTCAGTTTACTAGTAATAAATCACTTTGTATCATTGATTACCATATATCGATCGAGATACAAATGTTATGCATGTTTATAGATCATCTAAAACTATCTCATGTAAAATCTACACTGCAAACTGCACTGAATGCACTCTGCCATTTTACAATATTTATGATTGCAACAGGTTGCTTGCTGCCTTAATCGTGAGCAAAATGTATCATTGAAAACTACCAAATAAATCGAATCATTGACGTTCACTAAACTGATGTCTATCAACATCCTTTAAATGTGCGGTGTAAATTGTGACCAGTTAAGTATATATTGCTTTGACTTTAATGAACATAGAAACTCCATACCCCCTTTTCCTTCTACACACAACATATTTCAAAAGACATAATAGTTTTTTAAACTAAGCTTGCTGTTGCCCTGTTTCTAGAAGAAGAAAAAAAATCAAGGATAATGAGCGCGAGAGCACATGCTCCCTCACTCACTTCTCTCATTTCCTTGTTTTCAATCGTTATTGTTAGCATGGTTGGTACTCAAGTGTTCTGCAATTTCTGTTACAAGAAGATAACCCCATGTGAAGATAATTCAGGTTCCTTTTTTTCTTTCTGTGTTGCGCATTGTGCATAGAGGATCTATATAGCCTAATACAATAGACAGGTTTGAATGCATGGCTGAAGCACAAAGAAAAAAGCTCAACGGGAACTGTCACTATCACTTTAAGAATTCTTCTTGGAAGATACATCATCATGGTGTGCAAAGATAGCTGTAGTTTGTGTGAAATGGAGTATAATTAGAGTTGACAATATGTTGGCTCTTTTATTGTCCCAGAGAAAGGAAAGATGTGGTGGTTTGTGCCACACATACGTCAACATACTCATGCAAGTGACATTAGAGTGATAAAAGACAAAACAGCAAACATTTATAGCAACAATAGATATATTATATTTATTTTTAGCCATGGAATGGAACCGATTTTCAGGAGAGATGCGAACAATGCTTGCCTAGATTTTCTGCTTGTTCCTATTTAATTTACAATTATTACGCTTCAATTGTTGCCAATAATAACGTTAAATGGATTTGGAGAAGAATAATATTATCATTATTGCTGCATGCTTTCCTCCTATCGTAAAAGTAGATTAATGAATGATTGTGGTTTGTTGAATGAGGAACGTTTTGAGCTTCCCATTTATCCATTAATTTTGCCGTATTTTTAGGTACAATGGACGCTTAACGCTTTAATAAAAACAATGACAAGTGAGACCTTTTCAAATCGTAGTGTAATTTAGAAGTTGGTTAGCTACCTACGGAAAATAAACATTAGGCATGCTGTATGGCTAAAAAGTATTTATCCTATATACCTATTTGGACGTTAAAGGAAGCTGAGGTTTTTTGAGAGCAGGTTTGTATGCAAATTCACTTTCAAATAAAAACAAAAAAATGAATGCAAGGACACTTTTTGGGAGCCTTTGTAGCCGAGCCAACCACGATGCGGTTTTTTTTGTTTTACAACAAAAGGGCTCTTAACAGTCATAATCCTAGATTTTTTTCTTATTGTTTTCGTTTCATGAAGTTGTTCTTCCGCAGATGCAGAATTTTATTGTTTCAGTGTAATGGCATGTTCGTGTGTCGACTGTCGATCACATCTTGGAGTCCTAAAGAGTGACTGTTTTTTTCTGTGATAGAATAATAGGCGTTTTGTCTGTATACAAAATATATAAAATAGGGGCTTATTGAGGATGTCGCATAACTAACATCATTGTCCACATTAAAGTACTAAAACTGCATTAAGGGCCACTTTCATTCATTTTACTTAACTTGTACGCAAATTATAATCTAAATTCATGTAGTCTCACTTAACATGACCATTTTTTTCGTTTGTGACTTAATCGTAATAACGTGGAATTTCTTGAGGCTAAATTGTCAAAACTTTTTTTTTAGTTTCGAAAGCAACATTGTACCTACATGTCTTAACAGGTCACTTGGGATCATTTAAAATTTCCCATTATTGCTTTAACGTTACATATCCATTAAAACAATCTCATTAAATTGTTCTGATCATTTTGCACGATCTCATTGAGTTAAGAAACACTGCGCTAATTAGCACGACAAAAAATTTCAATTAGTACGTGGGTATTATGTGTGAATAACGACGCATGATGGACACATTCACATTTTATCATCGTTCTAATAATAGGGGATCATATAATCGAAAGCCATAAACAAATGTGTACCTTTAAATAGAAAAATTGATTGCTTCTTTATCATCGACATTGAAAAGCAACTTTTATTATGCGTTATTCTCAACGCTATATACATATAGACATAGCATCACGCACGATATTAGCGAGAAATGTATTTACAGTAACAAAAATATTTATTAATAACAGCACACATTACTGATCATTTTCAAAATACTTTCTCAATAATAATAATTCGTACTAGTATTACTACTGGGAGGCCTCTTCTCATGTCAGAGCCGTTTTCTGTGTAGATAATAGCAACCACTGAGAACGGATAAAATCTGATGAGGGTCAGTTGCACCGTAAGATGTCTGCTTGTCTTTAGTGTGTATACGCATGCTTTTTTTATTGTTAAGATCTTCATCTCTGAATTTTTCAAATGTATATACACACACATCGTGTTTTTAACAAGTGCAGTAGATGATGTTCACGTCATTTTATAATCTGAAATTAAAAAGTGGTGTGTACTTTTCACGCGTGATTTTGACGGAGCGTATCCTTTGACTCAAGGTTCGCCTTTGAAATATAAAGTTGTGACTTAACCGTGATGACGTTGCAAAAATGCATATCAGAAATGGTATCATTATTATTATGATTACTTACACACACACCAGACATGATACATACACACATTCCTCCACGAGAACACCATGTCAGTAAGAATACAAGAGCACAGAATGCAATTTTGCTATCAGAGAATTTAAAGATAGAAATTATCGGTTTGAAGTTGATGTAATACGCTGCTAAAATTAATGCCAAGTGGATACCTGTACTTTTATGATCTTTAACATTTACGACGTTCTTACCCCTTACCTCAGGGCGAGAGACAGGGAGAGGATTGAAGTGCAAGTGTCATTTATAATACGCGTTATTATTATCTTGTTGAAAATATAAAGCGTGCCAACGCCAACATGCCTATTTACCAGCCAGCCGGCGTAATACAAAGAATGTAATGATAATAACAACAACGACCAGTGATATAAGAGCTAGTTAGATATGTTATATAAGAATGAACTCTGAAGGTATTGATTAGCCCATTATGCTATTATAATGGCTTTGATGACAGAAAAGTAAAACGAGTCCCTTAACTCGTCACCTAATATAAGGGATCTCATGATGAGTGACTACACGTTCTTGCCATTAGGTTAGATACCTGAGCTTAAAACCATTTAATGTTACTAAATTACTCATAACATGTATGCTGTAAGCAAAGGGTGCTGCTGCTGCTGGTGTTATTGTTGAGTCCTCTTTGTACTCTGGTCTTGGTCTTATAAAACGGCTTATTAAAGATTATGTGTATTTTTTATTGTTGACACGCAATGGGATGCAGTTGGCATTTGGTAAAAATAAGAAGAAAGAAAGAATCATCCACATTGACCTGACCCCATGCTACATGTGCATGTACCAAAAATTCATAACTAAAATGTAAAGACGGCAGTGGTGGTGGTGTTGAGGAGAGCAAGATCCTTTTTTGCTCTTGAGTCAGTCATTGTCTTGGTAGGTGCTGTGACTTTGGTTGCGTGCACTTGCAATATCACATAATAACATATAAATACATATTATGTTGCTTATGCATGACGAACGTTAATTATTAATTTTCCCATTGCTTTTTGCTCGATGCCAACTTTAAATAATTTTGATAAAAGTATAAAAAAGGTAATAATGAAAGATTGCAACGAATCACATTAAAAAAGTGTGATGCTTTTCTGGGTTAGTAAAGTTGGACGGCAATATTACAATGGCATGAGTCGTGTAGGGTACAAGTATTGTAGTCGTGTGCAGGCAAATATGCACATAATATTATTAAAGTATTGAATTTGGGAATTTTTGATGATGATACCTGCGCATTTCCACCATTCATTTATTTGATAACGTCAGTAACGTCACCACTATTTACCTTTATTTTAACTATATTATATTCTTTAGAATAAAATTAACAATAACTGACTAATGCGAAATTGATTTCATTGTCAGAAATATATAGGCGTAAGGATTAACGTTAATTGTTTGCCAATTATACATTGACGATGGTAATATGAAATGCTACGATTTTTTATAAAAAAAAGTTTGAGCACTTTAAAATATTCAAGTTGTGTGGCATCAAGAGGCCCTTTTGCCTCTTTCATTTCTATTTCCTATGTACAAATAAGAAGTAGTGGCAAAATCGGCGAAGGAAGGTTTGAAACAAGAGAAATATAAGAAGATTTACAAGATAAACATCAATTTTGCTCTCGTTTTGCAATAAACATTACTCTCTGCTCTACCGCGAGCATTACTGCTGCATTCTTAACTTATAAAACGGTTATATGATAGAGATATGCATGTATAAATATATAATGTGTAACAGGTTATGCAATGGGTTTGATCGAAACTAATCTACAAAGTCTACAGAACAGGTTTTTCCTCTGACTAGTTAAATATGCTTGTCTAGTGGTTGTGTACAAGCATAGCTCATAATAATATTCGCAATTCATAGAAACATATTGTAGAATAATAATAATAAGTAATAGGATGTTAGAGTTTCAAACAGTTCACACATGTAGATTCTTACACAAATTTATTAGTGTTTTTTTTGCAGTTACAGGGCAGTAATGAAATTAAAATTAAATAGATAGTTTTGATGTTGTATAGTGGCACAATGTTTTATAGTACCGTATAGTACACATGTACATTGGTAAATAATATCTCACTTTACCTGTGTCAAAAAAATGCGTTGCGTGAGTTCTGTAATGTCGCTTCCTTTTTTACACCAACGTTAAAATGTAATGCTATGAAAGTTAAGCATCTTAGCAATCTATATAGGCAGGCAAACATATCATTATTGTCCTTCTATGAAAGCCCATAATCATATTTTAATATTTTTAATAATATTTTTTTAAATTAGTTCAGTCAATTGCAGCACTTTTAATCAATATATTAAGATTGTAATTAAATTGGCGCATCTTTCAGATATTCAATCAAATACTTAATATC
This sequence comes from Coecobrya sp. COE2, assembly GCA_027743765.1. Classification (NCBI taxonomy): domain Eukaryota; kingdom Metazoa; phylum Arthropoda; class Collembola; order Entomobryomorpha; family Entomobryidae; genus Coecobrya; species Coecobrya sp. COE2. The sequence continues at coordinate 20,136 of JAHZMV010006381.1, forward strand.
CTTTAAGGATACAGGTGGGAGGATTTTTTATTAATATTCAATATGAAATTCATTAAAACAAGCCATGTTGATGTTTTACGAAATACTCTACTAGTTGAATTAGTTGGGTAACCTTGTTCAATAGTATTTTTACGTGATTCTCAAAAAAATCGTCATGCCGAAAATGGCAACCAAGTGTAATATAATGCTGCAAGGGGCGGAAGTACGAAAGTCTGTTTAATTTATCTCCCCTGTGGATTCGTCGTTGTACACCAATGTGTAAGATGTTTCGACACAGTTTACTCCCTTCGACATTTTTATGCTAAGATAGTTGTCACAGATCAACAATGCTTAAGCTGACGGAAAAATAAATGATTATTCCCGATATATTCAATGATATGCATTTACTGCAAACGGTTTGCAATACCTAATCCACTTCAGTGAACTACCTAATTCATATTCAGTCATCTTGGATTTTTCACTGAGCCGTGTAACTTAGAGTAGAAAATTATGGCTTAAATGATTTAGCAATGTTTATATTTTACATCTGCAAGCTCAAAGATGGGAATAGTGTTGAATATCGAAATACATTGATCCTTTTATTACATTTCCAGTATGGTAATTTGAGACAGTTTTCTGTACTCTAATCCGGCAAGTCACCATTTTTCCTTATGAGCAACCAAACTGTAGCATCTTTAATGACAAGAATCGCATTCATTTGCATAATTTGCATAGTGGGTGCAGGTTGAGTGGCGTGTAGATAACTTTAGATAATTGCATTGACAATTCTACTAGATTTGTTGACTGTGTGTCATTGCTCGACTGAGCGATATCCGCAAAAAATTTAAGCCTCTTATAATCTCCCAATTGATCGAAAAACAATGGGTAAGTGTGGATTATATTTTGTCGGAAAGGTAAGAATTAGGCGATGGGCGATATCTGACAAAAGCACGTACCTTGCCTGTTTATTTCGTTTCCTTACACTATTCTGT
>JAHZMV010006382.1:0-10155 GCA_027743765.1 Coecobrya sp. COE2
TTTAGGAATTTGCACACAGAACACAAGCGAGTTGATAAATATCCAGGATGTGAATCCTACATATGGATATCTATCAACTTGTGGAAACATTGCAGGTAAAATATCCGCTCTTCCATCAAACAGTTCTCCCATTAGTCCTGTCCAGTTTCCATGAAGTTGTAAAAACCCAAATCCTGGTGTTTCCGTATGATCAGTATAAATAAATGTGGCGTTGGATCTTACAGAAATTTCTTTAAGTAAATTCACATGAACTCCAAGTGCTTTTGAAGAGTCACCATTATGATAAACAATTGGCTGAACAGATTTGTAACAAACTTTTAATGTTCTACCATTAAGAATATTGTTGTGGGAATTTTGTAGAAATCTTGTAGCTTCTTGATATTTTCCGGTGTAGTAACTTGGCTCAATTAGATACCCAACGGTTCCATTTTCAAGATGAATTCCGTGTTTATGTAGAATTGTATTTTGAGCGTCCAACAGTTCCATGGCGCTTTCTACTAATTTCTTTTGCAATGAAATGAAAATATAAATGTCGTGTACTGAGAAGCGCGATGAAACTTTTCCAGATATATTGTGTTTTAATTCATATTCTGTTTGACCAACTATTATCATTTGTATTACACATTTGGACAAATATTTTGGTACTAGCTGATCGGATACACTTGGCTTATATTTATCACTAAACTTAATTTTTTCAACAAATACAGGGGTTTGGATGTCAAAAGGTAACAATAGGTCAAGAATTATAAAATTATTTCCAAGCAACCTATAACCGAAACAACATAGGCTGCCTAGAGAATCGTGAGCCTCTCTAATACCCTTCGTGACTTGGCTTACTAGATTGACATTAAACTCTAATTCCGCTTTCAATGTATTATAAAAATTAAATTTGAAAATTGTTAGAAACAAAATGTGCATCATATTAGTCATTTTTGCCAAAGCCGGGCAAGATATTTTGACTTGTTTTTTAAAATCTATTCAATTATTACTGAAAAAACTACATGTTTGTGTCCAATTTGCCGTTTACATTATTGGTTTGCTTATTCTCTGCGATATATATTATCAAATCCATCTCTGAGCTTTTAGTGGTTTCATTGATGTAAATACAGAATTTTCATGATCTAAATCTTAAGTGGATTCAGAGTATGACTTTATTAGCCCTAAGTGGATTAGCTGAAAGCATTTCGGAATACGATACAAGCATTAATAAAATGTCGTCCTCCAAGCAAGCAGCTAAATTTGCCATGTGAAAAGCAGCCCAAGTAGATTTATACTTAAACTACTTAGTGGTGTTTTAAAAACTGTAATATAAACAGAGTTGATTTTCTAGTAATGTGTTTATTATTGAGACATGAAATTTTACACACAGATACTCAAGTGCCATAAGTTTAAGAAAAAATCGTTAAACCTCAAAGCGTCCCCTCTTGCTTCCGCACACGCCTTAGGTCTATCACCCCACACAATTGTTGCGGCATACACCGTCTCCTGGGGAAAAGTGACCATTCCTTGTGCAGGGATTGTTTAATCATTCCAAACTTGTGTGAGGAGGAGCGCAGAATTTAGCCTCCAAATTGGCACAAATGGAATAGTCCCGTGGATTGAGGTCCTGGGGGCACGTGGGCCATTCCACAGTGCAAATGAAGTCAGGAATGTCATCTTTCAGCCACTTCTGGACAATTTTAGCTTTGTGAGCTGGAGCAGTCTTGCTGGAAAGTCCAATGTCCTCCGTTGAAGAGTACACTAGTAAGAGATTTCACTAGCAATCAGTATGTCGCTCAGATATGTCTTTGCACTGACATTCACCCCTTTCTCCACAAAATACAGGTAATCTTGCCGTTTCAGGGTACCCCGGCCCAAACTATCATATTTCCAGGATGATGAATACTGTATACTCGCCGCTTCGCATTGGGGATCCCAGAAGATGACGGAGCCTATACCCGGTAGGTTTGCTTGGTGACGGGGACCTCAATGGTAAAACTCTGCTCGTCAGTGAAGAGGTTCCTTTTTCGCTTTCACTCCCGTGTCGCCGTAAGAGACATTTGCTTCTTTCCAGTCTTCTGGTCTTCTTGTAGACCGTCAGTAAATGGGAAGCCGATTTTTTAACGTCTCGAAGGCCAGGTTATGTTTTAAGGCCCGGTTAATAGTCTGGCGAGATATTTTAGTTGTAAAGCCAACTTTCTCTGAGATTGGCATGGATTTCTCCGAATCCGTTTACGAAACACCTTAATCATGGCATGAGTGCGAACGGTACGTCGACCTCCTCGTCTTTTACATTTTTCAATGCTACCGGTAACCAAGTATCGCGTAACACTGCCGTTGATGATTTGACTTTCCTGATTCCAGAATTTGTTAACATTTTAAAAATTTCATATTCGTCTTTCCATGGTGATGATGGTGAGGAATCGTCGCACGCATGATATCCGTCTCAGTTAATCTATGTAAAACAATCCAGGAAGCCAGCTGATTACGTGACGATAGTTGATAGATTCCTCTTCCAAATGAGCTATCGCTCACCTTTTTCCACCCAAAATTACGAACACTTACCTAAAATTGATTACACTTTATATGACAGTACTGGGTATATTGGAACAATAATAGTTTGGTAGAACCGCTCATTTTCTCCATACAAGCATCAAAACCAGTTTTGATGTTGATACCTTGAGATTTTAGAAAAGACACCAATATAATTTTAATTCACTTAAAACGTATAATGACGAGTAGATCTACTTCAATTTAAATAAACGCCATAGCTATTATTTTCAAATTTCAAGTCATCATAATTATTATCCATTCACATACTGACTATTAAAGACTCTAGTCGATGCATTAGAAGTTAAGTGACTAGCAAGTTATAATAACCTTATCTAAAATTAACAACGGTCTTTTATGTTGGCAGTGGCATAAAAAATTCTCATTCAAAATACACCTAGCTTTAGAGGCTTTGCGGTATAGCAATAATTATCGATTAACAACGTAAGTTAGACGTATGTAAAATGTCTACTTTAATTTAAAAAATGTAACTAACAAGGATTACGCCGTAGTCGTAGCACCCAACTCGGAACGAAAGTTTTGCGAAAATACTAAATTTTATACGGAGAATTCAATTCTGATATGGAAACTCCCGAATGTAATTATAAATGCGAATTAGTCATAAGCCAGGTTTCTCGTCTAACAAAATTCAAAAACATTTGATGTAAAATTTGAAAACATTGTGCCAACGTGTGATTTTGCTGTCTAAATATTAATAATTTTAATACTCCACCATCTTTTTTGTGTTAAATAGGTCGGTTATCAACACTTTGTCACCATAGTAAATTTAAAAAAATATTACTATGGTGACAAGGCTCTCTCCTTGGATGACATTCACGCTCCCATGTTAAATATATCGAGCCATTGTAAATGTTCAAATAGGTAGCCGCAGACTTGGGTGCTGAAATTAGCAGGTTTACTGCATTTAACCTCTAATTGACCTTGAAGTCATGATGCGTCAATAGAGTTAATGGAAGTAAATTTTCCCTAAATGTCAAATTTCAGCTCAAAAGAGCACTATTAAGCATTTGACCTGTTTGACCTTGAGGTCAATAAAGGTCAAATTAGTTTTTCATGATTAAATACTCATATACATTACAAATACGCTGAAAAAACACTTTTTCTAATTTGACCCCTGACCTTGACCTGACATCAAGACGTTACAATCATTATGCCTATATTAGAGCCAGACATTTTGTCGATGGATTAGTGGAAACCGTTTTCGAATATCTCTAGCGGTAATTCAGTTAAGCGGGCGACGGCCGGCCGGCCGGCCAGTCATCCCTTACCAAACTCATAAGGTATCCGGAGTATACTCCGATTACCTAATAAGAATTGGCGAGGAAATTCGAATTTTTAGTGTAGAATTAAATTGTCTATGTATACTAATAGATTAGTATTCTCGCATAACTTTCGTTCCTAGTGGGGTGCTACGATTGCGGAGTAATCCTTGTAAGTTACATTTTTTTAAATTATCGTACACGTTTTACTTACGTCTAGCTTAAGTCGTTAATCTATGATGAATACTGGAAAGCTGATAAAGGTAGATGTATCTTGAATGAGAATTTTTTATATCATAGCCAACGTAAAACACAGTTGTTAATTTTAGATATGGTTATTACAACCTTCTTTGTGCTCAAACCATTTACTAGTAATTACTACACGAGCGACTCCATAGCAAAAACAACATGTTTCATTTATTTGGCTGCTTAAACAGACTACCAAAGTAAGTAGATTATACCAGCGTAGCAACAATGAAAAAAATATGAGCAAATTCCAAAAATCGATAGCTGAAACGAAGCGCCAAACTAACGTTAGCAAACAGGTTATAGCCGTGCAGAATTCCGTACATTATAAAATCGCCTTTTGTGAATGTAGGTCACACAAGCCGTTAGGCATCAACAGACATTCCTTGAAGATATTTGTTCGGTTAAAAATAAAATGTAAGTGTCTTCAAAATGGATTTGCGACTGTGTAAATTTTTCGTCCTCATGGTGTTGATAGGGAGATCAGTGTCGATCAAGTCAGCAGCTTCCCCGTGTGCTCCATCTACATTATTAGAAACTTTGGCGAAAGTCCTCGTGGCTGAAAATCAGAATTGTTCCGTCTCCCTTGTATTATTTGCAAACCAGGATATATCAAATGGATCCGAAATGATGCAAATATTTTCCAAAAAGTCAATGCCAATTGCATTCGTTCATTTCAATCAACAATGGCCACTTTTAAAATATTTTGCACGAATGCGAAATTCTTGTAATTTCGTTATCAGCAGTTCATTTGTGTCAAGTAACACATTAAAATTTGTATCCAATTTGGAGAAAGTTATTGCAAATCACGATACTCACAATGGAATGCTGGTACGGAACAGGGACTACTTTGTATTCGTAACTGGAGGGGAAACTGAAGCTGAGGATATTCTATTATCTGATTTAAGAATAAAGTTGCGTTATAAAGTTTCATTTTTCATGGACGGTGCAAGAGAAGGCAATGACATGATAAACGTTACAACAGTGAATCCATATCGGCCCAGTAATTCGGATCTACAGAAAAAGGGATACAGATGGGGCGAGATTGTGGCTATTGAATCGTTTAACTTGAATAAAATTTCAACTAATTCAACCAACATTTTTATCGATTTTACCTGGAACTTCCATGGATATCCTTTCAAAATGGCGGTAATGAACGTTATAGACCCTATGTATGAAGTGCAGCACGACTCCGCTGGAAATGTTGTTGCCAAGAGAGGTTTCTTTGCAAATCTGACCGAAGCAGTACACGAAAAACTGAATATGACAGTGACCCTTGTTTTGTGCCACGGTGGAGGGAAGTTTCCGGATGGGTCTTCTTCTGGTGTTCAGTTACCAAACTCAACTTGGATTGGTTGCATGGGTGACGTGATATATGGTAGGGCTGATGTCGGCATGTCTGCCCCCGTACTAAGCCGATATCCTTATGCGAATTTTCTACCAAGAATTCAATACGATTACATTAAATATATTAGTCGAAAGCCGTACAAAATTGTTTCCTGGACTGCATTTTACAAGGCGTTTAGTCCTCTGGTTTGGATTCTGCTCGTGTGTTCGTTTAACCTTATGGCTACTTTAATGTGGTTTGCAAATAAGATTACAAATGGTTTGGCTGTAAAATTATATGAGATGGTTTATGATCAACTTAGGATGCTGTTGGGTCAAGGCGCCGATTTACCAAATAATGAAAATCTTGTAGCCATAGCTGGGATCTTTGTACTTTCACTTCTCGCATATTTGGTGCTCGGAACTGCTTACACATCAAAATTGACGGCTTTAATGACAAATCCGGAAACTGAACCGCATTTTCCCACAGATTTTCTCACTTTATCGGAATCCCATGATTTTACTGTTGGCGCGTCAGACGAATTTATTTCCACCGTTGGTGGAGTCATCTTCAGAAAATCTACATCGCCAGCCATCAAGAAAATTTATGCCAGGATGGAACGTGTTGCAGGTGGTCTGGAAAGCTGTATGAGTAGAACGCTAGAGAAGAATTTTGTTTGTGTGTCGTTTAATTATTTTCTGGGGTTTCAGACTGGAGTGTCCTTTGCAGATAATCGAGGAACTAGCCCTTTCTTTGATTCTAAGGACGTTTACAATTTTATGGCGTTGTCCCAAGCTGTGAGGAAGCGAGAGGTTTTTCAAGAAAGTTATGGTTATTTTAGTGAGAGTGCTCATCATTCTGGGTTAAAGGAAAAATGGGTTAGTATTGACATGTCAAAGGAAAGATTAAAAATGATTTTAAATGGCAGTTTATCTATCCCAAGAGCAGTGGATGAGGGAGTGAAAGCGCTCAATATTTCAAATTTTCTTGGCAGCTTTATTATTCTGTCGGTGGGATCATTGCTAGGAATAGTTGCTTTTCTTTTGGAGGTTGTGTGGAAAACATTAATAAGCTGTTTGAAAATTACAGCTTATGCTCTACTTCCTAAACGTTGGCATTAATTATTGAGTATACAGAATACTCTACTTAATCTAAAATCTAAATCTATGTGCATTATTTTTTCCAATGATTATCTTATTTAGAATGTAGTGGTAACCGTTTTCCTTATGTCGCAATGGACTTGCATGCGTCATTAGTTGAAAAATACTTAAAGGTTTTTAGTTGAATTTTGTTACTAGTTGAATATATTTAGTTGAATGCACGTTGGTTGACAATAGCTAGTTGAATATATTTTAGTTGTACATCTTAGAATGCACACACTGTTTCGATTATAGATATATAGGGGTTAAGATAAAATGTTTGTAAAAATTATTTTGTAAAAGTTAGAAACATTTTGAGTATAGATTACACGTGTGCTTGTTCGGATTCTTGATTTGTTTCCCATATTTCATTGTTTTATTACTGTCATAGCTGATTACATTAAGTACGACCGAAACATAATTAAGTAATTTGTAGTTGTATGTAATTGTTTAGTAAACATTTATTGCTCCTTCATTGTTCTATGGAAAAGTGTCACCTATAAAGTTCATCATAGGAATCACATAACATTCTCTGACGCTATGTAGTTTTTTTGTAAACATTGATCAAGAATTTTCTCTTTTCCATACATTACCGTTTTGTCTGAGCTGAAGTAATGAAGCTGTATTACATTGTCCGATCAAATTGTAATTGGTGTATTTTCAATATACATTGAAATCAATTTGAAATGGTGAGATTTTAAACAAAATTGATTTGCTATTTTTTTCGATTAGGATCTGTCGTCCTTGGAATACAAACGGTAAATTAAACTACACTCATCAATAATTCAGGTTTGTCGAAACCAAGAGAGACGGACAACTTTTTGCCTATGAATCACGTCATTCGGAAAATATCACAAAGATAGTCTTCTCGTTCCAGCGGCCTAATTATATTACCTTCTTTCAAATCGGAATCTTATAAAGGTAGCATTCAATATAGGTCTACGATTTTGTGGAATGAACTTTGTACAGAAATTAATGTCTAGAGAATTTTTTTAAACATTGTCAAAGCTGTATTATTTTAAAAAATAACTTATTTTACATGTATAGTACAGTATGTGTTAGTCACATAATAACTTATTTTATCTATGAAATATGGTATATTATTTATTGTTAGAGTCACCTAAAGGACAACTGAAGTTTATGTACTGAAACTGGCTAGACTCAATAAAGATTCAATTCAATACATAAAACGTTAATTTTTTTCTGATTAATTACGCAACTTTTTACGACTAGAAGATACATTTTATTTTATTCTTATAGATTCATTTTAATATTTAATTACTTAAAACTTTTCACTATACACGAAAATAATTATGCATCAGCATATACAATTTGTTAAAACTAGCTTATGAGGAGCAGTTCCATAATTATTTACTAATTTTATTTATTTAATGATTATTCTAAACTAGTGTCATAATTCGGAAAAATGAATGAATAAATCTACGTCTATGAAATTAGGTATTGTTATATTAACGCCTCAGTACAATTTATTCATATTTATGTATTGGAATTACTCCAAAAGAATCAATCCAACAGTCTGATTTATTACAAAATCCTCCACTGTTAGCGGTGTTAGCTCCTCCACAAAGTTAATGTCACCAACGAACACCTTGACAATCTGGCATGACTTCAAGTATTTTCGGAACCATTTTAGCATCTTAGAATTTCCTCCCATGTGCTGTGAGAGTCGCCTCCGCAGTAAGCATTTTGATGTTTTAAAAACACTTGCTAAGCTCCAATCATGACAAACAAAAGAAGCATTGTTAGGGGCAAGTTGAGACCGTGTCTAATACAAGCATATAAGCTGACCGAATGCATGGTTGAAAACAGTACAAGGACATTTCCGATCATATAAGTCGAGTAGATTCCACGATATTCCAAAGCAAATGTTTGAATTTCTCGATATAGCCGGCAGACTGTTGACAAGATATTTTGATTCCTTGAGTCAGTAAGTTCTCCATTCAAAAGAATGTAAGAGCGTAGGCAGTGGCTTTTAACAAACAAGCCAAGGGACAAATGGAAAGCGCATCCACTTACTAGAAAACTCCAATTGAAATAATTTGCTCCCAAAACCATCAACTTCTGTAGAATTTCAAGATATGACCATGTTGACTTTAAGTGGGTACCAATATTTCCATGGCATTGTTCATTGGCTACCCAAAAGCCCAACAAGTGAATTGGCATGCATGGATTTCTGAAAAGATCCGCATGATAAACCACAGGCATGAAAACCATAGTTAGTTCCATAACCTTCAAGTAGAATTTCGTGGCAGTAACGGCGCCCTTGTTTCCCGAACGCCATAGCTTTCCTGATAAATCAGAAACCCATATTATGGCAGTTTACTAAGATGAGTTTCTGCTTAAATAACTACTAATATTAGCATTTATATCATTTAACAAAGGCTCTTTTACAATGCTTTACCGTTTCTGGTTTCAAATACCAGCATTCCATTTATGTAAGGGATAATTTGAGCAGCTTTGGCGTAAAATACGTGATGAGTGTAGCAGACCATAAGGAGACCAACAAAGTTGCAGAGCGTATGAAGTTTGACAAATGTACTTGCCTGCTTCCATGTCCACGCAACTTGTAGAGATACGAAACCGCAGTACAGATAAGCTACATTCAACCGAAATTTATGTATTCTTAGCTCCTTCTGAGATTTCAATTCCATACGTTTCTGTGTTTCGTTGTATGTAAAAGGAACGGACTCAAAAATATTTGCTACGCGCAGATGCTTAACGAGCATCTCTAATAGCCCCTCTGCATACAGCATTTTTACTAAGAATTCTAATTTATTTCTTCCTTTCTGGAATTATAAAAGCGGACAGAAGATATATATGTAAGTATGTAAGTACCTATGTCGCAGTGGCGGAAATAAATTTAAAAAGCACAAACTTTTACATAAAACGGGGCTATATGAAACAGAATTAAATTGTAGTGAAAAGTGAAATAATTTTTTTAAATTGCGTCTACCTGTTATGCCTGAAATACCCATCGACCATTTTCCAACTTTTAACTGACAAAGTGGCAATACCATGCACTTTTTATATCGAATGACGAGTCAAAGAAAATTATATATAGCAGTGTAAACAAAATTGTATATTACGGGAAGTGCAAACATTCCACACATGGAACATCTTAAATTTCAAACGGCTGTAACATCCACGAGGGGCAGCGTTCCACCCTCAGAGCTAAATATTTGGAATCAGCGTAACAAATTGTTTGAAGTGGATAAGATTTCAAGCTGATGCTTTGCCTGTCACAAATTGCCATTTTTCCAGTGAATGTGTGCAATGTATTAAATTGGTCTCCCGTGCATTAGCATTATCTGTCACAATGCCAACGGTTCATCTAAAAATAAACATCTCATCTCGAAATTTCAACGAAACATTTCTATAATATCAACATTTCATCTAAAATCAACATTTCATCTAAAAATCAACATTTCATCTCAAACTTTCAACAAAAAATTTATATAATATCATTTCATCTAAAAATTCGCATTTCATCTAAAATCAACATTTTATCTAAAATTCAACATTTCATTTTAAAATCAACATTTCATTTTAAAATCAACATTTCATCTCAAACTTTGAACCAAAAATTTATATAATATCATTTCATCTAAAAATT
>JAHZMV010006383.1:0-10497 GCA_027743765.1 Coecobrya sp. COE2
GCTTACTACTAAAATATTGTCAGTTGCATAATATTCCGTGTCCAGTGTCTGATGAAGTAAAAACGCATAATAATGACAAGTTGTCTGGTAGCATTAACAACATGTATATTGTTTTTCCTTTCTATCATAATATAAGTAATGTGGGTAAAATTATTAAAGATGAATTTAATTCTGAATTAAACTCTTGTCAAGTCAAATCTTTCGAAAATAGCATAAAAAGTATAAAAACAAATGTAGCGTTCTCAATAAACAACTCACTAGCTCGTCTGCTTGATAAACAAAATACTTAACTTATTCTCTCTTTGCCCCATTGTAAAACCAGTAAAGAACCGCTGAAATTTACTCATCATAGTAAGCATCTTTTCTTTCTCTTGTTTATCCTCTTTTCATAAATCCTAACCGCAAAAAAGGATAAACTTGTTTTATACTTTATTGTATACTAATTATTTATTTAATAACGTATTTCCAATAACTCACAGGTTAAATTTATATTTATTTACATAACTACTCTATATTGGTTATTTTTACCATTTGTGCACACAATATTAATAGTTCGATAATTTTTCTAGGTTATTTACTTTTAATCAACTATAATGTATTCATAAAACAAGCTATTATAAACTTTAATTATAGTTGGACAGGTAATTGTAAACAAGAATTATTATCAAAAAGACAATCATTAATATTTTTTAATTTTAAAGATTCCATTTTTTTAAAGGTTCCACTACTAATCATTTGTAACATTTTATATGCCTATCTGTAATTTAGTCTGAAGATGGTCAATAAACTTTTCCGAAACGCGTCACTGTCCAGATAAGGAACCTAGAGAAGTTTAAGGCGTATATTTATTTATTTCCCATACTAAAACTTTTCAACTAGTATTTCAAATCTTGGAAAGATATTACCAGTAATGTTCATACGGTGCCTGCGATGCCTTAGTCTATATCCTATTGGGTATAATACTCTTGGTTTATAAATTAACTTGAATTATGTTTATGGTTCATCGATGTTCCACAAATATTCATAATAATATCAATTCAAATTTATATTGAAATAATTCGATAAACTAATAGCTTATGCCATTTTGGAATTGTTGTTATACCCATGTGTGTATTCTATTGATAATCTTTTGCAGAAACTTCTACCTTGAAGACGCAGTGTTGGGGCACTAATAAATTGTTAACTTATACGAATTTCTAGTGTTACTAAATACATAAATATTTGAGTTATTCGCAATGCATAAGAAAACATACTGCTTTGATATATGCATAAATATTTCCGCTGCAGCGTGCCTGATATTTAAGTTTATATGTGTTTCTTTGTTTTCCTTTAAATTCCTCCATTGACTCGTTAAATAAACTTGTGCATTACGGAATACTTACCACATGTAAAGGATAACCACCCTCTTTGTTTGTTTTTACAATTTGTGATCCCTACCGGGGTGGTCACCTAAAAGTAAATTTTTTCGCGATTTAAACAAACAAATCATTTTAACTCAGCAACTCTCCTGGGATTCAACCAACATACCAGTGCCGCATCTGTTTATCTTTAGCCACTGTGCTATGGCTGCTGCTGCGTAGTCTGAGGAATTTCAACTTTGTTTGGAGATATTAATTCTCAGACAGCCAAATCACGACTCTCAAGAAATATCCTGTGTACAAAATTAATAAGTTACCACATTACAATGTATTTTGTCTAGTGAAAAACTCATCCTAAATACTACCCTAAGTACTCAACTCATGAGTCCAGTTTATTGACGCCACAAGTGTCGCCTTATTGAGCTGGGGTATCTCCATAATGTTTGGTCATTCTGATTAACAGCTTACAATTTCGGCTATATCTAACTGCAAGACGTCTGTGGGATCGTATGAGGTAAAAATGCGGAATCTGCCGACAACCTTTCGCATATAAACCACAGGCATTGGACTTGGTATCGATGGTATATCATTGTTTGACATTTCCTCGTACACAATATCTGGCTTTGCAACGTATTGATAGAATATCACACCCCCAAACGAGGCCGACAACACTCCTATTATTATTAATATTGCTAATGCAGGTTTGTGACTGTAACGAGTTTTTTCTTTAATTCGTTATAATTTCACGTGTGGGTTGTGGGTTGCAGTAATAATAACAATAATATGTGCTATTGGCCCTCTTAATTGGTGTACAGCAGTCATATTTCCTAAATAATTGGAAACAATGCAATTAACGGTTTAGGGTAGTTTTCAAACATTAAATATGGTACCATAGCTGCAACACAGACCACCATTACAAAATATTCCTGTTCTAGAAAAAGATACGTTTGTCTTATTAAATGCAGAACTCCGCAGATAAAATTAATGTTTTTAACGCAAACAGTATCTCAAAAAGAAAAGGCGAGCCAGCCGGGTCTAGCTTGGCGGTTATCGTAAGATCACTCAAGTTAAGCAACGGCCTCTACTGAAACTGCTTGGATGGATGACCATCCAGCACGAGTAAGACTGGTTAGCTCAATCCCAACCTTGGCTCGGTGTTCAGTACGGGGGTTGGTATCCTGTAGTCAGGGGTACGTAGCACGAGGGAGGTGTGACCTTCTATAGGATCCTGGCAGAGTTTTCCCTTCTCTATTTCAGATAGTCACTGGTGGAAGATCATCCTTGAGTGAGATGAACCAGTTCAAGACTGTAAACTAACGTTATCTTTTATTTTTTATCTCAGAAAGAATATTAATAACTTTTTCGCCTATTTCAAATCAAAAAAACTTCCAGCTTATTGGCGGTCATCAGGTAATTAGTAAATGAGCAACATAAACCCTCCTTTCATTAACATAACCTTGTTTGCATCAAAGTGTTACAAACTGGACAACTTCAATTTGATACACTCTTACGCAGATGACATATTAATAATTGATAATACATAGTGGTGGACTTGAGTTGTCTATACAAAATGTACGTAACCTTTGGAATAGGATATATTTAGGTTTGAGAAAACCATAGATCATTTTCTAAATCCAAAAGTTCTTTGATACTTCCCACTTTGATTTCAACAAAATAAACCAAAGAATCTTATTTTTGTTGGCTAGCTTTGTTGTTACTAGCTATACGCAGTAACGCTTAATTATTCCCAATGAATTACAGATATAACCAAAACATAACCAAACCATATATGCAGTTTAAATGTATACGGTCATTACTTTAGATCAAGATATTTCTACTACAACAGATACTACACTAATTAAATTACTACACTCGTAAAACTTATGTGATTGCGAAAGCTTTGTCATTAACGTACAATTCGTCATAAATTGCCCAACGCACAGCTTATTTATATCGTTAGCAATGTCTTTACGTTCCATCAATGTGAGCTTAAACAGCAAAGCATTAACACCTGATTTCTCTGGTATTCCGTTTTGAACGAACTTGTCGTTTTTAAAGCAAATCCATATATGTATAGATAAAAGATGATATATTCGCCACTCATTCTATTTTCTCTAATACAAATTCTTGGGATTCAAGATATATCGGCCAGTGAGAAAAAATACACTTCCCTATTTGATGAAGCCCATTTAAACATAGGTCAATAATATTGTATTTTCCCTTTTGCAATAGGATTATGCTATAAATGTGAGGGGGAGGACTGTGCGTCTGACCCGGCAAACAAATTTGACTGCGGGGAAGGTTATTATTGTGGACTGATAATCAACACAGTATTTGACCTGAGTAGCCCCTTCACTCCTGGAATTATGGATCGATTCTGCCAGGAAATTATTCCCGGTTCTCGTGAAGGGACTAGATGCGATATCTTTGTATCTAGTTATTCTGATATTTCGGAGATTTGTCAATGCGAAGAAGACTTATGCAATTCAAATGAACCAGATTGCTCCAAGAGAGTCTTTCGTAGTAAACGGATTAAAGAGTCATTAGCAGAAAAATGCAAAGATGAGATTGAGAAATACAATATGGAAACAGATAATGGAAAATTGGACCCACCCTCGTAAGTCATGTTTGATATTCAGATTTAATTTAGTTTTCATATATTCCTGTAATATTTAATTATTCCACAGAGCTGCTTACGATTGAACAGACATTACATGTATCCATATGGATTATACATAACGTTCTAAATTCGTAAGGTTACTACTTATTCATATATGTCAGCAGTGTGAACCTATAATCAAATAATAAAGCAAAACCGTTCACAAATTACATCGATATGAATTAAGTATACGGATCATTAGCACATAATTCCAAAACAATTCTGGCAAAATTCTGCGGCATTCTTATGAAAATTAATGTACAATTGAAAATCAGTTACAATGGGTTGATTTAAGTGATTACTATGTTGTAAACTAGTAATGTACGAGACTTGACAGTGTGACGAACATTTTAGCAATGAAAATATTCCAGATTGCTATAAGAGATATATCCGAAGTAAAAGGATTAGGGAATCATTAGCAGAAACATACAAAGATGAGATATAAAAATATAATTTGGAAACAGACGATCCAGAAAAGGACCTATTTAGGTGAGTTATGTTATATTCAGATTTAATTTATTATTTACGTATTTTTGATTTTTCAAAAATATTTCACGGACTTGGGAAACAGAACGGACTACATGCAGATATTGAAAATATCTTACCTTCCTAATTCGAAAGATTACTTATTAATATTTGCCTGTGAACTTATAATCAAGCAATACAGTTAGAATATTAGAATATTTCCAGAGAATAAATTTTTATGCTGGTTCATTGTAACATAGATTCAAAATTTTTACTGCAGGTTTTTCTTTCAAACATGGTTTTCATCGAAAAATTCGACTGGATTCCTATCAATTAAAAATATACAACGAGTTACACTTACATCAGCACCATGGTGTACAATAATAATGCGTCATTTCCGTTTAAGACAAAAAGATTTATAATACATTCTCCCCGTCATCACCGGATGTTAGTCACGTAATCTGTTGACGTCGCCGAATAATCGCGTATATAAAAACGTTCTTGAAAAATGAAACTACCAGTAATTATTTTTATATGCCAAACAAGATACTATCTATCTGCATCAATATAATATATGCTGTGCCATACAGTGCTTACAGACTGCCAGGAGAAATTTTCTAAAGTACGGCCTACCACACAGAAATGTTCATTTCGTGTAAATATTTATATAAATATTAGCCAAAGGTAACCAAGAACCTACCCGTCCCTGTGAAAAGGTTACAGTTAATAAACTGATGGCATTGCAGAAGGTACATTGCCGAAATCATACCGGCGAGAAAGCTCAATATTTGGCTACATTTTGGGCAATGAAAGAATACTTGAATGCGATTTTTGTAATGGACTTAACCCAAAACGATATAATGAGATTTTTAATGCACGTTTAGTGACGTTAAAAGGAAATATAGAGATTTAGAAAAAATGATATTTGGTAAGCATCTTGAAACGACTTTCAAAACAAGGATTATGAGAAACTACTCAGACTTAAGAATTATTTATTGGTTTAGGCAAGCTGTGACAATTTTGATATTCTGAGAAGAGTTTTAGACAAGTTTAGGAAAGTTTGAGAGAATTTTGTGATTTTAGGAAGAATTTCGAATTTATTCAGTCAACTTGTTTTAGAAAAATTTAAGAGTTTTGGATGAATTTCTGAATTACTTAAGACAAATTTTAGAACATGTTGAGATTTTGATAAGAATTTTGACTATATTATGTAAGTTTGAGAACATTTTGATATTTTAGCAAGAATCTTGACTTAATTTAGACAAGTCGTTTTTAGAAGTTTGAGATTATGTTGAGATTTTGGGAGGAATTTTGAACTAGTCTAAGCACGGCCGAGAAAATTTTGAGATTCAGGAAAGAATTTAGATGTATTTAGGTAACCATTTTTGAAAAGGTTAACTAATATTTTACTCTTTCTTATATTCTTAGGTATACTGGAAAACTTAATTTTTTTTAAGTGGGACCCGAGCTCTTGCTCCCATTGTACGGCCACTTGAAATGTACGGCTGGAGAATTGCTCCCACCTTATTCCACCCACGGAACGCTACTGAATGCATGTTGAATTTGTATACAATGTATAAGTTACCGAAGCTGTGCTGTCTACGCTTTGCCAGTTGAAATATCCGTAAAATTTCAGATCTTACATTTATATACTTAGAAACTTCTAGTGATGTTTCATATGGATGGACACATCTAATACCACCAACATATAATCAGTCTACATATACCAGATTGTGATGCATTCTTAAATTTTATCTGCATAATTAAACTTTTGTATATGGTACGCAAGTACGCATCGTCATGAAAGAATATTATGCTTATAAATTGCAGTTTCGCTCGTTCTTTATTCGTTTCTCCTTTTTCCAACAGTAATGTGCTACGACTGTTATGGAAAAGACTGTGCGTCTGACCATGCAAACAAACTGTGGGGAAGGTAATTATTGTGGATTACTCATCAGAACAGAATTTGAAGGATACCCGTCTGCAGAGACTGAAAATCGATTCTGCGAAAAAATGAGAACCGATGATCCCAAACAAAACAGATGCCGTATGTTTGGAGCAGGTAGCAGTTATGTTACCTAGACCTGTTAGTGTGGAGCAGACTTAGGCAATGCCAGGGAACCAGATTGTTCCAGGAGAGTCCTTCGAAATGGAAGGCTGAGGGAGTCCCTGTCGGAAAAATGCAAAGATGAGATTGAAAAATTCAAGTTGGAACAAAGGGATCGACCTAAGCATGCACCTAAGTGAGTCATGTTTGATATTCAGAAAACATATTGCATTTATTTGTTACACAATCTTAAGATTTCTGATTGATTTACAGTGATTTCTACGACTCTTAAGACAACGTCTTGTCAGTATGATGGGCCCAAGTTGACTGGTTTACTTGGTTATGTTTTTCAAAACAATAAATGATATATCATCCGAGCAAACAGTCATTGACATAATTAATATGCCAATGTTTTCATGTGGTAGAAATAGCAACGAGATCCATGATGCGAGTTTGCATTCGCCTCCGTTAAACTCTTGTCGTACGGTTTTCATTCATTCAAAATATTTTGTGGTGTGAGCCACAACTTTCTCTGAGCAACACTGCCAATCTCAGCACGGTAATCGTTATGTGATCGCTATGAGGGCTTTAGATTTAGTTTGCATGTTTTAAAAATATGTATTAATGGGACATTAAATAAAACTTCTCCAATTGTATTTCCGAATGATACAAATTTCTAAAAGCTTCATTTTAAAAGGCATCTGGAAATTAACTTTCGTTCGTCATCAAACTTGTATAGTACGTAGCATATTCACTGCACATATATCGTTTTGGCACAATCGTTCAACGGTAACCAGAGAGGTTAAGCACTCCCAAATTATTCTTGTATCGAGCTACAAGTCTCCACTTGTCTTAAAGCAAATCAAAATATATTTTCCAGTCATTCTATTTGCTCCATTGCAAATTCTTGGGAGCCAAGTTGTATCCGCCGGAGAGTTTGAATATAATTCTTATTGGTTTCGGTTTGAGCCCAAATATACATTTCTTATTCATTTCTCATTTTCTCAACAGGAATATGCTTAAGTTGACTGGGAGCTGACTGTGCGTCCGATCCGGCAAACAACGTAGACTGTGGGGAAGACTCTTATTGTGGTTTGACAATAACTACAGTGTATCATGACGGCGGTAGCTACACTCCAGGGATCGAAGGTCGTTTCTGTGAAAAGATAAATCCTGGTGATCCAAAAAGAAATATATGTAGTATGATTACAAGAAATTGGTATTTTGATACTGAGTTTTGTCAGTGTAACGAAGACTTATGTAATGCAAATGAACCGGATTGCTCTGTAAGGACCTTACGCGATAGAAAGCTTAAAGAAGCGCTAGCAGAAACATGCAAAGATGCGATAGAAAAGTATAACTTGGAAACAAATAACGGAGAAAACGACGACGCCGCTCAGTGAGTTTTGTTTTTTATTCAGGTGACCGATTTATTTCATTAATTAAACATTCTTGAAATTTGAAATTCACAATTATGGCGGGGAGTGAACCAAATACATATAGCCAGGATAACAGACTCAACTGAAACTGTTTATCTTGTCGATCAGAAGTTTGAATTTGTGATCCAATAATAACCTAAAAAATCCAAAGAGTATAAAGCATACAATTTGAATTCATTCATACAAAATTCCAACATAATTCCAGCAAGCTTTCTTTTATTGAAAATTGATTCCATTCAAAAATTCAACAACATGCTTCAAAAAGTCAATACAAGTTTTAAAAAAATTGGAATATTCTCATCTGAAACAAACCACCATCTCCTGGCTCTAATCGGGCTGCTGACTCGTTCAGGTTCCGAATTTCGCTCATTTGATTCCATGGTATAATTGTTCTTGACATGTTGCGCAATTTCCTAATTATCCGTTCTTGCAATATAAATAGAAACAACGATGCAAATCTATACGACTTTAACGTATACGTTGATCAGTTCTTTGAAACGTAATGGCACTCGGCCACGGTTCCCTCGACAGCTAAAACATTTAGGATTGGTTTTACTTGGGCCAGTCACACTCATATGTTTTAGTTTGCCACTAATTAATTTTTAGTCCTAATAATAAAATCATTAATATAAATTTTGAAAAATAAGTAAATGGAATCAACGAGTGTAAATTAGCGAACTTTAATTGAACGACCCAACGTTTCGATTCGACCTCGAATCCTCATCAGGGAATTTGTAAACGTTATAAAGTTTTTTATATAAAGCTATATTAGGCTAACAGAACAATTTTTTACTAAAATGACAATACTTGTTTTCTATTATATCCATTTCCTTGTTAACTAATTGTCTTCATGGTGTCGTCATGTGGGTGAGTTATGGTTCCAGTCGTATATTTGGTCCAGAATCTCATTATAACAAACAGGAAGTTTTTTACTGGGGAGTTCAGTTTTCCTGTTCATGAGTGGTTTATTTTCTCTCTGGGCCTTTTGAATATACACTGACTCCTTGACCAATCTTTGATATAATCTGTGTTCTTGTTCAAGTAATTGAACATTGTCCCATAAGATTTCGTGTGAATCATCCAAAGTATTCCAAACATGTTCCGATATGGCGGATCTGATTGTATCACCGTTTGTTGTGTATTGTTTGTGTTGTTTCGTCCTTTTATCAAAATCGCCAGTTTGACCAATGTAAAATCCACCACATTTGCATTCAATGCGATATACACCGCATTTCTTGCAAGTTGTTTTGTCCTTATGTGTTGTTACAATGTCAGACATGCGTTGAAATGGGATGTATCCAATGGGATTTCCGAGTTTCCGGTTGACTAAACGGGCAGTTCTTTCCGTCAAACCTTTGACGTATGGTAAAATAACGCGTGGTTTTTCTTCATTGACCATTGGGGTATGTCGTTTGTTGTGAAAATTATGGATGATCCGTCTAATTTGACTCTGTACCCATTTCTTTGGATAATTGTTCTTTTCAACTAATGCTTTTTCAATACGCTTGAGCTCACAGCGTATGAATTCGGGACTGCAGATTGAAAGGGCTCGTTGGACTAGTGTGTTGACTACAGTAATTTTGTGAGCGCGTGGATGTACTGATTCCCAGTCCAGATACTTATCTGTTTGTTTGCTTTCTATAAATGTTGAATTCAAAACTTCCATTACGTTGTCTGATGATAAAGACATCCAAGAATGGCAATGTTCCATCAATTTCTTTCTCAAACGTAAATTGGATGTTGGGGTGAAATGAATTGAGCTGGTCGCCAATTTTACTTATTTGTCTGGATCTAGCTATTACAAAAATATCATCAACGTAGCGGCGATAGAATTTGATATTATTGTTATTTTTAACGACGACACTTTCCAGCTTTTCCATAAAAATATCTGCCGCAATTGTAGAAAGAGGATTGCCCATTGCTACTCCATGTAATTGTTCGTAAAAGAGTCCCTTCCATTTAAAGAATGAGCATGTCAGACATAATTTAACTCCTTCTGTTATCTCATCTACGGTAAGTTTGGTGCGTTTATGCAAAGTCTTGCAGCAATATTTCTTTCAGATACAACAGTGCTTCCATAATTGGTATATTGGTGAAGAGATTTTTTGCATCATAGGACACTATTTCTTCACCTGTCTTGACGGTTTTTGTTCAGAGTGCTTCTACAAATTCCATGCTATTCTTCACAGAAAGTTCATTTTTGCCAATTAACGGTTTGATGATATCATGAAGATATTTACTTAATTTTTGGGTAGGTGAGTTGAAAGAAGACACAATTGGACCTAATGGGTAGCCATCTTTGTGTATTTTAGGAGAACCGTAGAAAACTGGAGTTCTATCGTTTTAACCTCTGAGACATTGCCTAGAAAATATCGAAATACACCGAGGCTGCACACTATTTATCGACAAAGTGTGCAGTTTATGGTTTACACCAACTTATAAAAATTTGTATACAGATTACTAAAATCAAGGCTTTAAGAAAGTCACCGATATAAAAACCGATCCTTATTCCTGCTTCATTAATAAATT
>JAHZMV010006384.1:0-11914 GCA_027743765.1 Coecobrya sp. COE2
ACAATGTAATTGAAGTTAAGTTGCATGGTCTTTATCTTCACTGCCCGTGATACTCCAATGACTATTTGGGTTTTACTATATTCCCAACAAGCTAATATTTGATTTCCAAATGAATCCGGTACCAAACTGTTTCCAAACATTAAGTTTTGGGACATTTAAATTTGTTTCCATAAGGTCAGCACTATTCAGATATGGTCAGTTTCCAAGGTCAGATTGTTGAATAAAATTTATTTTGAGTACGGATCCAATGTGGGATACCAAATTACATATTTGAGTGTAATTTTGCAGCAAATTAAAACAAAATAATCATTAATTTAAATAGTATATTTAAATTTGTCCAGTTTTTTTTGGCCTGATTATTGAAGTGACCCATTTCAATTTCAAATAAGTTTGGAAGGGTATGGTTTTTTCGGAAGAACTTAACTCCGTATGAAAGAGCTGGAGTTTCTCTACATGAAAATGCCCGATCTATTCAAAATACCTTGTTTTACATTTATGTAAAAGCTCGAGAAAGAGATAGATGCTGCCTGTTCAGGTTTAACTTTGAGGCACTGTAGTCTCTATATTTTCATTATGTGGAAAAATTCATTCCTAAATTTCAATAAACTATCAGAAATTGATTACTATTTGATAATATTTTGATATATATGTAGGTGATAAATGTTATCAATATGCCGATTTTTACTTTTCCTCGAGTACTGAACACTTTTATTACAACAATGTAGACTTATTTTCCAATGCATGACAAAACAAATAACACACTGTATTATCATTTTATATGAATATAGTTTATACATATTTTCACCCGAAATCCAAGTAACCCAGAAACAAAGTGTCTAACTAGATACATTCCTGAAATGTTAGACTGATTAATAGTTCTCAATGATCATTCTGAACTGATCTTATGTCTAAAACCCTTATGTATACATCATGTGCTGTAACACTCTTCCTCATTTGATTTAAAGCGTGTTCCCATTAAGACTATTGTAAGCAACTAAATAATTTGTAAATCCATATAAACTTAAACCGCTTTGTAGGAGTTTCTTATTTTAAATATTACGTTTAGTCTCGCACATACTTTATGTCGATGAGTCATCCAATTCTCTTTTGGTAAAGTCCACGCCGCACGATATATTCCAGTGCCATTCAACAAGAAGCACATGCATTTTGTCTTAGGTATAAAGATGCAATAGGGCTGTTCATGGTTTCCGAAAACCAGCATAGAAATATTGCGACCTGAAAGGCAACCCTATGCCAAACACAGGCGATTCTTTGAAATCATGTGATAATATATATTGGACATTTATATGTACCCAAACATCAACCATATATGATATCTTGTTAAGTGGACTTGGTAAAAACAAATATTTTACATAAAATATTTGTAAGACTAAGTCTTAGCTTTTAAAAAAAATATATGAAAATTACAAATTTACTTACTTATTATTGCAATAGTCTTACTAGGAATTGTCTTAAAATCAAATCGTCAAATCACAATGAATGGACTCGACCATTGGGGACTCGTAGCTCGCCTTATACCTACATAGTATACCTAATAAGTATTTGGTTTTTTCTACTATCGTTTCCATACGATATTTTGTACTCATTGAAGATGAGTCACGATGCAGGTAGCATTGGTGGTTCATGGAGAAGCAACCAATTAAATATAATAATTTATAAATCAAAGGTAATCAACGCTTCAACCTTTTTCCACCCCAAGATTATTCATAGGGAAGCCCCATGTAAAAAGCCCCTCAAAAATTGCCCCAACGAAGATAGCCCCCTACGAAATAAGCCCCCTATGAAAAATGACCCCACGAAATAAGCTCATTTTTTAAAAACCTCCACGAAATAACACCCTTCCGAAGGAGGCTACTTAAAAACTGAATGTCCCTTAAAATTAAGCTGTCGTGATGTCATACGTGCAACTCAAATATATTATGTAATTACTAATTACCCATTAGAAAAAACCCCTTTGAAACCAATAAACATGTATTTAATC
This sequence comes from Coecobrya sp. COE2, assembly GCA_027743765.1. Taxonomy (NCBI): domain Eukaryota; kingdom Metazoa; phylum Arthropoda; class Collembola; order Entomobryomorpha; family Entomobryidae; genus Coecobrya; species Coecobrya sp. COE2. The sequence goes on from JAHZMV010006384.1 coordinate 2,003, forward strand.
TTTTATTTCTGAAACTATTTCCATGCAATTGAGATTCAGATGACACCTTCCAACCCGCGTTGTCGTGAAACTAAAATTTTCAAAGCCGTCATATCGATGAGATCATTACGCAGCATTTCAAAATTTTCGATATAAAAATGCCATCCACGAGTCACTCGTGGAATCGAGCATTAACTTCACAAACCCATTTATAATTTCATATTTTTGTTTTACTTTTTAGGAACGCAAGGAATGCTCACCGAACCTCCCGTCATAATTTGTAATTACGAATGTATGTCAATGGCGTAGGAATTTTTTCGTATACCTGAACATTTTGTTGTCACATTGAGATATAATGTTAGGCTTGCTCTCTAGGTGGTTGGGATATGGATGAAAAGTACCCATGAAAATCGGCCAATTAGTAAAAAATTTGGAGGAAGTGATGCATTTAAAATATACATATATCACTGAAACACTACCTTTACCCAAAAAGACAGACAGAAACGGAATGAAAACGTAAATCTAGGATCTAAAATAGTTTTAACCATTTCATTTTTTTGAATCATAATTAAAGACCTTTTTCCGAAAATGATTATTTTTGTGCATTTATTCAACAGCGAATTACTCAAAACGACACTCATGCAAATGCCTGAGAAATTGTCTAGGCCTGCAAATGTAATATATGGTATCTTAAAAGTATAACAATGTGGATACCTCAAACATTGTGCATATGCAGATTTTTTAAATTGTCATCTTTTATAACGATCATCGTGTTTCGAAAACTCGCAAAAATAACCAACTTTAAATTTAAGGTACATAAGGAGCTTTTAAAAAAGGAGCTTATTTCGTTCGTGCATTTTTCAAAGGGGGCTTATTTCGTAGGGTGCTATCTTCGTTGGGGCAATTTTCGAGGGGCTTTATTCAAGGGGATTTTTACGTGGAACCCAGTGAGGGTCAGTGAGTCTTGGTAGAACGTACTAAATTGTTGGTTTTCCCCTGCATGTGGACATCAGTAAAATTCTGCAGAAAACACTAATCAAAAATATTGATCTATAATTGCCTTTAATCATTTTCATTGTCGTTATTCATATAACAAGAACCAATGCTATATACTTTCTGCAAACTGACTAATAATAAGTTTTACATATTTACATTGTCATGTTGTATCCTTAACCGATATATTTTCCATAATCATAACTTTTACATTCATAAAGTTAAAAATTGCAAGCATTTGCTGCTAGTATTAACAGTTTATTAGGTTTATTTTATAAAGTATAAATTCTATGCACATAGTCAAATTGATGAGCTAGACTTTAGTAAATTAATTCTCTAAATTATTTTTAGTAACCTTTGCTGCTTAGATACGTCTTTTGTACATAAATAATACCGAATAAAAGCATTATTTTTGGTAATAAAGTAGGCTGTCAATATATTTCAATCGTTTCATAGTTTTCCATTTATTCCTATTACTGTATTTCGATCAGGAATAAGCAACACATGCTTGGGTTGCAATCATTCCCAAAGTTCGTGGTTTTTGTGTATGTTCTATGGGTAACGTTAAGATAGTTTTGTCAGATTCTTAGAAGAATTTTTGGTTTGAAAATGTCATTATGAAGTCCGAACACAGTTGATAGTTCACAGATAAATACCAGCGACCTTGCTTCATTTTGTAAATCTGTACGAATATTCCCATAATTTATATGGTCATATTGATACAAGACAGATAGATTTTATAAAACAGTAGTTTAACAAATTTCTACTTAAATCTTTTTCTGAATGGTCATGATTTTTCTTTAGTATAGTATCATACATTATATGTTTGTTGAATTTTCATTCGATTTGCATTGATATTGATATTACCGCAACATATATGTACTTCTGGAATTACTGTAGTTTTAATTTAAAGCGGCTCTTTTTTCCTGCTTGCATTTATAAGGGACAAATATTAATTTGGTGAAACATTTATAATTTTGAACATTGTTTAATTTTTTGTCATTTCGCTCTTTGAGATTCCTAATTAGGATTTGCTGATTCGAATTCTGATTACATTTTTACTTAAAAATGTATGTATGTATGTATGTACTTAAAAATGTGTGCAAGTTATAGTATGGTTCGCCATGAATATTATGACAAAGTTGCAATACCCACCAATGTATTTACACGCTCACAAAACCACAACTTGCAGGCATTTTAAAGCTAAACGGGAAGCACCATTGGAATCAACAGATTGTAGTTAGTAATCTCAAAGATTTGAAAATGTCAACAAAATTCCATCGCGAGTGATGTTGAAAAAATTGTTGGCACATTCTGTGTGCGTATGGTGAAGAGAGTGGGATGCCGTATGTGTCAAGCTGTGGGTAGCATCCAAAAGGTACTCCGATTATCTTTGGTAAATTTATTGCCGACTGCTTCGAAAGAGAGGAATTTTATTAATGTAAACCAAGCTAAAAGGCAAACTTGTTCGCTGATAGTCAGTAAATCGTAATGCCAAAATAGGTTTTAAAATTTAAAAACTGTTTGACTCTGCAATGAATATACTTTGAATGAGCAATCAGCTAATTTAGCTTATTTGCTTCAAATTTTTATTTCATGGTATATTTATTAACACTTGTGTCGCTAAATTATTAGTATAGAATAACTTGGTAAGTAACTAAACCATGGTTTTGAATGCATTAAAAGTTAGCATTTTAGTCCGTTAGCTAACATTGAAATGTTGACCATATTATCCTATCAGGACAGATATAGGAACTAGCAAAATGTATCGTGGGGAAAGTTAAAGATAAAGCAACCGTTACGTTTCAAAATATTACGGGCACAGGGCCAAATCTTTATGTTGTTCACAGCTTACAGAAATTGTGTTCTTATACAGACGGGCAGATACAATAATTCGCATAAAGTAGTTTATTTCTCTAATCTAGTGCAAATTTGTTAATATTATAAATTGATTGGTGTTAGTACTAATACTAAGCATGATTTTATTATTATTTAACCCAAGTTACTAGAGCTGGACCGACTGAAATAATGTATAAAGTTTCGAACATAATCTTAAAACAAGGCAATGGAGCTGCGAAATCACTTAACTGTTTGGATTACAATACGTTGCTATCCTTTCAAAGAAAAACGGAAATCGAACATCCTGGAACATTAGATTGGCCAGTGATGGTACTTGCTGTCCTAAGTAAGGAACAAGGCGGAATGAATAATTTGCTTGCAGATTGGGCGATAGAATACTTTTCAAACGTGAATGAAGAGGGCAAAAAGACGTTGGAAGAACTTAGGAACGAATTCGAGAAACAAAACACCTTGAAGAATTTATTCGATCCCGATAATACACCACTTAGGAGAGGAAACGTGTACATATGGCCGCATCCTATTGTCAAATATTCATGTTCTAGAGATAGTGGATACCACATCTGGATACTACATACTGACTTAGATTCTTCTAACCTAATCGAGTCATTCATGGTTTCGTGTTGCACAACCATAATAACATTTTCAGATGATCACAAGGTAAAGATAATTATTTACTCAGGTCTAGTTGTTTCAGATGTAGCTGATACTACTTTTATATAACAGGCAAGTTTGACGAGACTAATGAAAAAGGTTCACAAGAATGCGAAACTGTACGAGACAGATATTTTGAGTCGACCGGACTTGGTTAAATGTATACAGTCGAATTTAGCAGCATCGGCGGCAACTTGCTTGAAGCTATTGGGTAAGTTTAATTTTATATCATAAATCTATCAATATTTACCTCAGGGAGGGGTTAGTTGATGCCAAACCGACAATTTTGGCAACCACTGACAGTGATCGTACAGAAAAGAGAATTTACTTGTAACTTCATCCACCAGTGTGCTATTTTCATACGAAATTTATTTTGCCGTGATCTAGTGCAGGTTGTAGTAATCAATTGTTGCAGGACACTATTATTCTATCAATGATAATGTCTGGAATACAACGTTTAGCTTTATGCACCAACATGTTTTTAGAGTATTACCATCTCATCAAAAAGTTGATTTAGTTGGTACAGGTAGATTAGTTGTATATAATCAATTATCTTTGTATATGAACTAGAGATTTATATAAAAATGGGTATAGTAGAGACAAGGCAGGATTGAGAAAGCATTTCTGTCTAATGACGTTGTGAAGGAGTTTTAGTTTCTTGGTACGCACTTATATTCCACGAATTTCAGAATGTGGCCAGATGATCGAGTGATATTGGTGATATCTAGTAACGATCAACCTTTGACACAAGTAACTTGAAAATTAACGATTTCGATAATCGAACAAGGAGCGACACGATATCTAACTTTTATGTTGCTTTACATCCACAAATCAAAAAATGATTATTGCGAGAATCGTCTAATAAGGCAATTGCGCAGACCTTGCTATGGATGTCTATGTTTCGTCTTTCTTTTCATCAATGGTGAAGTTATTACACAGTATACTGATATATACAGGTTTACCATAGTTAAAAACTAATTTGAATTGGCTCTCTGATTTTGATGGTATGGGCTGTGATTTTATCGGCACAATGCATTGCAATGGTGTTTGCAACTGTGGCATGTCGGCTCTCTTGTAAGAAGTAACCATTCAATATTTATTGCGCGCACACATGGCATGACAAAATGTGGGCCAGAGTTATCAAAATGTTTTAAATAATCATGTTTTAATGAAAATAATAAGGAAAAACATTTATTATGCTTAAAATGTTGGTTGGGCCGCTGTCAAATAATATTTGAAATGACAGGAAACGAAAGTTCATGGTCATGTTGATTTGTCAATATCAAAAAATAAGCCACCAATAATTGATTATATAGTACTAGGCCGACTTGGAAAAGCCTCGACAAGGGTAAAGCGCTTAAAAGAGCAATAGACAACGAGTTAAGTGGAACAGAAAGTTAGGTAGAAAGGGTTAAAAAGGTCGTGTGTGAATGTCGATCATTGTTTACTCGATTCCTACACTTGTAGATATTGGAAGATGGTATACATGCTATTTAACTGAAGAAAACCTGATATAATGCATCCGTCATTCACTTAGTTGTTAGCTTTTAGTACATTATAACAAATACATAATAAAAATCACATTCACTTACCTCCATTTAGCTACAATAGAAACGATCATAATATCATTTTTGTCTTTGATGAATGTGTACATGTTTTAAAGAAGTAAATTACTTTTGGTATATTCCCCACCATAGATTATAAACTTAAATTTGTGGCTTAGATGCAGTATCCAAAATAAATACAGATCGTCGTTCCGTAAACAAAAACTGATTATAAAGATAATGTAATTAGGTTATCAAATATAGAAACCCAAACCGATATCAACAATTCAATGTTATGATCTAATAATTGTAGTTTAAAATTTGAGTCTTATAGCACAAAGTGAAGGTTTAATAACATTACCAACATATTAAGTAAACAAAGATGCACGTAGGTACCGATTTATATTATTTTTATACTACAAAACCACATGCCAAATTAATTGTACATATCTGTCCATAATATGCTCATATTTGGTCAGTAAGTAAATTAGCAGAAAAGGAATTTCGTGTACCTACATGTGAAGTAATTGTATTAAACAATGTTTGGATTTCTCACACTGCCTTTCTCAAACCTTTCTATATAACTTTAGTATACTGTTCAACTCAGCTGCTGAGGTGGCCCGCCGTCGCTACAGCGAGGTCGACATTGAATACCATATATGTAAAGAAAAGCAGTTGAGTTGAAGGAAACACTCCTGCAAATAAACGGTGAATTATATTCTTTTAAGTTTCCGGTACGTATTATCTGAGTATGAATACAAAAAATAAGTGAGTTTTAACTACACGCATATAGACATAATTGTATTTTAAAATACCAAACGTAAGAAATTGTGTTTGAATATTTTTATAAATTTCTGGAAATATTTATCTGACCTCAGTAAACCATTATATTCTGCCAAACGTGTTTTTTTGAAAAAAATAGTCCTTTATAAAAGAAAGTTAAAAGTTGTGTAAACAGCATTTGAAATGGATAGCCTTATGAAATCATAACACACATTCTTCAGTCACAATCGCAGTATTAAAACGTTTTATTCATTGATATTAATTTACAATGTGACATTTTTAAAATATCATCTCTAAAAGTCTGATTAGTATTACAATTGGATTCATTCAATTATAATTAATTCGCATGATAAACGAAACCGATTTAGTACAGGTTAAAGCTCGATTATTAAACCGGCAACATGTATGTACTTTATACGATATCAATATACTTATATCCCACAGAGGCAGTATGACTTAAAACACAACATATCATACATAATCCCATAATTTCCATTAGTATGAAGTTATAAATATGGTGGCATCACATTACTTGATTTGACAGATATTTCCAGGTGCCTCGTCGCCATTCTACGCCCGGTTTGTGCACCCTTCCCCGAAATTAACAATCGCAATAGTAATAAAATTGATTTATTTTCATGTTGTACCCTCGAAAGGAAAATTACACATAAATTATAGAAATATTATCTTCGTTTAGACTAAAAATTAACTATGTATAAAAGCATCGAGTAAATGGCAAGTTATCTCAGTAGTCAAGCAATTCGACAGTGCCGGTCAAGAAAAAAGGATTTCTCACTAAAGCAGTTGATTTTGTATACGTGATTTATGTTTTGAAGGTAATCTCCACCTACAACGAAAGAGAGATTTTGAAATGAAGACATTAACCCCACGTAACATACTGCAGTATATGAAGGTCATATCCAAACGTTTGGGATGTCAGTTAATACAAACTCCTATACAGGATACGACACTGCACGAATTAACTCCAACCCCCATTGTGCATACTACTGGTTTACAATGCCTGTCAAACTCAACAACTCAAAACACAGAAACAAATTGGGATACCCAAGGCAGCATCGTTACAACTTCCCAAACATGGACTGGATACCCGGTAAGAAATGTTGCTTCCATATCACTTCACCAGCTTCACTCTCTATTCGCTTCAAATATCATGCAAATGAACGTTTTAAAAAATCATAATATTTCTCGTCAATCCAAATACATTTTACAATGTAAACGTTTTTTGAATTACTAAAGCACCAACAATGCGCTACAACCCATGACTTCCCGTATGTATTGCAAAATTGTATGTTTCAAATAAATAAAATCAGCCAGTTAACATGCACCAAAGTGGCGAGGTAATGACAGATAATCCAGGAATGAATAGGTTCACTTTGTTACGGGTTGTGAGACAGAGCAAGGGTTAAGTTGAAAAACCCACCTTTCATCCGCAAGAATTCATGTATTTCACTGATTTCTAAATATGATTTATTCCAGTTTATGTTGTAAGAGTTTTGGGTGATATCGGCCTATGATGTTACAGCTACACTATTGGACATTTGCCTAGTAACGACTAATTTTCGGTTTCAATATGTACCTTGTCCCAATCCTCAGGTTTATATTCAATGCACATTCCGTTAATCAGTAAAAATTTTTTTAAATTTACGTCCTTCGTTTGTGCGCTTATAAAAAGTAAAAAAAAATACAGAATGTTAGAGGTTTTAACTGCTACATAACTTCTGAAATTTTCATAATCTGAATTGTGAATGCAGAACAAACTGAAAATATATGACATAATATCGTTATAGTGAGTACCCATTTAAGGGAACACATACATACATAGAAGTTACCTAAAGCAATATACAATTAAAAAAGATACCATTTTTTACGACAATATGTTCATTTGTTTTTGTTTTGCTTTTGATGCAGTCAGTTTCGTTCATATAAAATACACTGGTAGAATGCAATGCATATTGACAATTTCTGAACGGCTTGGTTTTGAGATTTAAAAATTAATACAGCAATTTACAAGTGAATTGTCAAAGTTTGATAACATGAAACAGGAATGCAAAACTAGACAATATACCGGTCCTTCATTTTCGTTTCGTCATTCGGATACAATTGTTTCGAAAATTGTACAAATAGCACACTACTCAAATTAAATAGGTAGTTAAAGACCCACTTTTGCTAGCGAGTGGCTGGACTCCAGTAAGTCGTAGGCAACTGAAACTTTGGACTTTTAGTTTCATGTGACATACAACATTATCCCAAAATATGAAGAAAATCGAAGACATCAATTATTGTGAGGGATCACGCAGCTTTAACAGCACACCTGAAACTTTATCTGTGTTGAAGTTTAGAATGACCTTATAATATTGCAAGCTAAATGTTTACCTATGGGTTTCGAAAACTGACTAACAATCATTACTCGTACCTATGCTCTATTATAGTTCACGGAAGACATTTTTGGACTCATTTGAAGAGTTTCTGTCAAGAATGATAAAGGAAATTCTAGTTCTCATTGTTACCAGTCGCATTTTATTAGGATGAGCCAGAATGAGACCTTCCCCAAAATCTGGATGGATGGATCACCCTCCCAACCAAACTGGACTGACTCTCGACAGCCGACTTTTATAAAACACACGTCAACCATCTTTTCATTCATGTTTCGAAGGTGTTAACTCGTCATTAGGTAATTTAAATGACGAAGTTTACCAACCAACTTACTGAGGAAGAGTTTACACCTTTGAAACATTACTGAGGAAGAGTTAACACCTTCGAAACATGAAGAAAAAGATGGCTGACGTGTGGTTTTTGGAAGTCGATTGTCGAGAGTCAGTCCAGTTTCGTTGGGAGGGTGATCCATCCATCTACAGATTTTGGGGAAAGTCTCATTCCGCCACATCCTCGTAAAATGCGTAACAATGAGAATTAGAATTTCCTTTATCATTCTTGCGTTTCTGTATTGAGTAGATATATAAATTTATATATTTATTCATAATAAATTGCTGATATACATGCAATAAATTGCTTCGTAAAAATACAAATCCTTGTTTATTTTCATTAGGTTGAAAATACAAATCAGACAGCCAGACCAGATGCAGCAATAGACACCACCAAAATAGATCATCCTTCAACTGCTCCATTGAAATATCCATCTAACCCAACCCGCTTGCAAGGTGACAAATATGATTATGCTTCTTCTCAATCAGAAATTATGAAATTACAGCATGATACAGACATTAAGTGCAATTCCCAAGATTGCAAACAGACACACTATGGAATTTATCAAGAAGTCTATAAATGGATTAAGAACTACATGACTGATAAGAATTTGCATGATGCCTACATTACATTTGAAACTAATTTAGGAGCGAAAAATTATTCCTCTCACATTGACAGTGAAGTCAAATCATTGTTCAAAATTTTAAACACATTCAACCAAGAATTACGAAATATGTTCGACAATTACGTGTGCTTTATTACTGAAACTGACGATAAACAATTTCAGCGATTGTTCACGGATGCATCCACCAGAGCCAACGAAACTCTGAAAGAATTTAGACAGGTTCACCATATTCTGATTTCAGAATTGTTCAATGTGGCCACTAGCAAACTGATTTCAAACTACAATGAGAACAACTTGCGACTTGTAGCTGCAGAAACAAATCTAGGAATAACTGTGACTAAAAGTTTACAGGAAAGGTACAGAACAAAGATGGCATTTTACTTGGATAAATCAAATCAAAACCACAAATCTGAAGATATTCAGATTGTACACACACGGGTGACAGATTATTGCATTGGCATCATGGAACGATCTTTAGATTTTTCTGGTAGATCAAATCAAGTTCTTTGCAAATATATCACTTATTTGAAAAAACATTTATGTAAAGAATTTTTGAAGATGAAAAACGCTCAACACATTGGAAAGCTACCCGCTCGCTACGGAATCAACAAGGCAGTACAACATTATCGAACGGAAATGAGCTCGTTGGAACATTTCGGAGGAAAATACAAATACGAGGATCTAATCGGAAAGCACGCGAGAACGTTTAAAAGTGTTATTAGCACTCTGGAAATGGAGGATCAAAATGAGATG
>JAHZMV010006385.1:0-11667 GCA_027743765.1 Coecobrya sp. COE2
CAACCAACTCAGACTACTCCCAGCCAAGAACATTCTCGACGAATACATACATACATTACATACTGCATGGAACTCAACTTATACATACCGCCACAATAACCATCATCATCGTGCCAATTAGTCTCTCTCTCTCCCTCTCTCTCCCTCTCTCTCGCAAAAGGTTAATTCAGATACTCCTGGAAACTTGCTTCAGGATGCTTCTGGAAGCTTCCATCCACATAATACGCGTAAATACGTAATAATGTCGTACTTACATTCCCCGATACAAAACGAGTTTTCTTTTTGTTGTTGTCCAGAGAAGACGGAGAGACTAAAATTGTTTTTAAAGATTAAAGAACAAGTTCAATTAAATTTGTTTTTATACTCAGTTGTGTGGGTAATTTAATTAAGGTATAAATAAAAAAATAATTTGATGTGGAGCTGATTGGAGATTTGAGGAATTGCTAGAGCAAATCAATTTACTACCTAGACCTTTTTTGTTTTCTGTTTTTCAGTTAATCCTTGGAGATGGATCGGGACGTGAACATAGTAAGGGACTGGTGTAATTCTTTTAAGTAAGTAAATAATATACTAAAATAAATTCAACCTACTTTGGTGCATATTTTAAAGCATCATGTCATCATAATAATGCGTCAAGGCTAGAGTATCACAACGTAGAGTTTTCTTTTTCTTTTTAATCCAACATCATCATGATCTTTTGAAAATCAATGAAAGAACCGTTGAGGATAGGAGAGTAGACGTGGGGTGGATATTATTTGTAAATGCCCTGCGTGGAGCATCTCTAGCCAGGCCAAGTTATTTTCGTTTTACTAAATGTTGTTCCCTTGTCATTCATACGCCCCATTTTCCCCATGTTTCTCTCTCTCTAATGTCATAATGAAAGCAAAGGGCTAATGAATATACTTCTCGAAGCTTCCAGAAGGTTCTTCATGCCTCCGCCCACATAATACGCATAAGCGCATAATAATTTCATAAGTTCATAAGATTATCTCCACTTGTCCTCTACACTTATTATAAAAGCACAAGATGGAAAAAAAACTGTTTTTGACTTTTTTATTAATTTTATTAGGAAGGCATAGATTTATTGAATTCAGCAGTTAAAAGTATAAATGAAAGACTGAAGAACACGTTCAGTTGTATCTGGCTTTATTTTCGGTTTCCGCTGCGTGGGTAACTGGTGCTGCGTGTCATAGATTTGAAGAACTAATTAAGATTTGAGATTTCATCGTTAGAACTTATTTTTATTTATTGACTAGACCGTGTTTTTCGTTTTCTGTTTTTCAGTAAATTCTAAGGTCCAGTGAGCATTGCGAGGTATAGGAGCAAATTTCCTTTTTAAACCCTCTTGTTCAAAAAGTGAAAGGTAGATAAAAATAATACAATATTAGCACCACCAGTTTCATGACATAAGATCATCATCATGTATCCTGGCCAGAGCATCACCACTCAAGTGGTGTTTGAAATCTTCATTACCTACTTAATATACCAAAAATCCATGCCATTTCCTAAATTTCAAACCTTTTCATGATAATTTTTCTAAGCAAATTCATATTGTTTATGTTGAGTTTTAACCATCCTCCACAAAACCGTAGAGGAAAAGTATATTTTCATAACCGTAAAAGTGAACCCAGCGTGGGATATCACTTGCCAGGCCATTAGGATTTTTCACAAATGTGGTCCAAAAATAAACATAATCATTATTAGAATTGAACAGGTCAATTGCTAACTCTCTTCCAATTATCTCAGGACTTTTCTCTCTTCCATGTCGTCATAAAAGTAAAGCGCTAATAAATATACGTTTGGAAGCTTCTAGAAAGTTCTCGATGCTACTGGAAGCTTCCAACCACATAATACACATAAACGCGTAATAATGTCGTAATTGCATACCACGAAACAAAAAACGCTTGTGGCACGCAAAAAATGTAAAGAGAGAGACATTCTTCATTCTGTTGTTAAAAAGAGTAGAAAAAAGAATAGATTCTTATTTTTTTATTCCAGTATCAATGTATGTTTTTAAATTGGTTATATGTCAACGTAAGAGTAAAATTACTATTCAATTGGATTTTTTCTCTGTATATTTTGCTTGTGCCATTTAATTGACAACTCAAATCATCGCTTGTATTGAATGCTTTTTTATTTCTATCTTTCAGTAAATTGCATCTGCATGGTCCTGTGGTAAACGAGATTCGCTAGGCTTGTGGAGCATCTTTATTTTTTATTTTCTATTCAACAACTGACTTGGGTCACCGTTTGGAAAACACAAAACAAAAAGGTATGTAACTACAAGTATACGAACTTCAATTATAACCAAATTAGTGCATGTTGTGAAGAATCCTATCATTTATCATCTTGCATCCTGGCTCTACTTTCTACATTCCCTGGTATCACCACTTTTTAAAATATATCAAGTCACCTGTCAGTCATTCTAATATTTCATTATGTTTGTACCAATCTTATTCCTTCATTCCCATTCTTTCACTCTCCTTCTCTTTTATGTCGTTCTCTCCAAAAATAACAAAAAAAGTATAAAAATTCTTAGTCTTATTCCAACCTTTATAAAACATCCTCGATAGAACATTTGATGATGTGACAATTGAAGAAAATTGGGATATTATAGTATTTTTGTATACCCTTCGTAGAGTATCACTGGCCAGGCTGTTGGGACTTTTAACAAACTAGTTCAACATTCATACTATTTATCATAAAAATCGTCAGTTGTCAGCTGCCATATCTATACGTTCAATCTCTGTCATATTATGCAGTTAGCTAACGATTTTGTATGATGTGTCGTTTTTTCAGTGAACTGGTCTAGCTGAATCAAAAAGGTTATAACAAGTCGCAGTCGTGGAATTGAAGGTCGCGACTATCGCGAGGAGACCCCGCCTGCGTACTTTTTTTGATATATTTTCCCGTTGTCACCAATCTTGGTCGTCTTTTTCCACAAACTCTCAAAGCTCAAAAGGTAGGTAACAATACAATTTTGAAAACTAGGAATTATAATTTTGAATGTACTTATTGGTAAATGTTCAGAGGCATAATCTTTCCAAATGCATCTTGTCCGATTTATCCCTCTCACACCATTTCTTCTTTAAAAAGTTTCTCTCCCATCAAAAAGTCTTCGACGCCCAACGGAACCGCTGAGGAGTTGCAAATAACAACAACGTTTCATTCAACGCTGATTCCATAACATTAAACAATTAACTATATTTTGCTTCTTCTATTTTCCAGTTAATCTTGTGGTCAAGCGAGAAGCCAGCATAAGGAGGGCTAGCGCAATTTTCTTTTTTATTTACTATCAATCTTCTTTTACTGACTACGAAAAAAGGTTCACGTAAAAGGTAGGTAAATAGTATACCAATTTAAAATAAGCGTACATAAGTTCATATTGTAAAGCATCATGCGTCGCATCAAGCATGTGCCGGGCAGAGCATCACCACGGAGGAAATTTTTAAATTCTTTATAATTTTGTCTTTGTACTATTTTATCAATATTTATCACAATTAACATTATCTGGCTTACATTCCGGGTATAGAAAATTTTAAGCCAAAACTGTCTATGGGCACAGTTTGTCAGAATGCCACTAATGTACGAGGATATTGGCTCGTAGATCATAATTAACTTTAGAGATATATTGGCAGTCAAATTGGAAGTTATAAACTTCATTGCGACGTGATCTAATCACAAAGACATTTATTGCAAAGAAATAATTTAGGTTGTTACATGAATGTTATTGAGATTATTATAAAAAATATAAGAGTTACTTATGATTTAAATTTTATTTGGTCTTTCATTAAATAGAAGCTGTTGATATAATGGCACGTTAATCTGGATTTTTGACCTATCTTTTTAATTCCCTCCTTCAGTAGGTTATCCAATTGGATGGTATCAAACTGTGACTATTATTCACGTTTGGTTCAACGCGGGATTCAATAAAGCGATTAAGATATTTAAAGAGCTTTCTTAAAAGCAAACTAGTTCCAACTGTCGGTTTTCTGTTTCATTGAAACGGTTGGTTAATAAATATTCAATCCAACAAATCAAATTTATAATACCTTTACACTTGAGAAATAACTTAAGGAGAAAAGAAAAAAGAAATAATTTTAATGGGGAATGGTCTTAGATTTCCAATGCATTTATCTCTTGTATAATCATCTGCACTTATGTATGGAATGTGAGCATATCAAAGGCTAGCTCGCTTAAGTTGACGACGCCACAGATAAACATCACAAACTCAATAATGAGTACCGTAATTTAATGAATCTGTTGCGTTTCGGAAGAAAATTATGCTACATTGACATTCACAGAAGACATTCGTTCGTTTCCAAGAATAGTGCACTCTTTTGAAATGTAGTTTTTATGTGGTATTTGATGAAAATAACGTGTCAAAATACACAGTCGGTTGATTTAGTGATTTTAGCTTTTTTAATCACAGTTCGCTTGGCCTATTTCAGTTTCAACTGGCTTTACGCGTAAGTAACCTGCTGGCTTAAAGATAGGTCTAGTGCCTCACTGGGGCAAAATAACAATCTTGAGAAAGATTTAGAAGAGCGTGCTGCGTCTCTAGGAGCTAAGCTGCTAATAATGAAAATGAGTACTGAAACTGGACAAGAAAAATTCTCCAGTATCAGAATGAGAAAAAATATTCGCCCTAGTTCAGTCATCTTACGTTAACCTTTACAAGAGACAAATCCTGCTCCGTAATTTAACATTACATTTCTGCCTCTACAAAGTATTTGAACTGGAATCAGCCAGTTTCTAAGCATGCATAAATTCATATCCAAGTTTCATTAACGACATATTTTTAGTCAAATTGATCTAATAATAATTTTCTTAACTACGCATCTTAAATTATCAAACATTCAAGAAAAATACAGAGACTACATGAAACCATAATGTCAGCTACAAAATGCTTCGAATATGGACAGAATCATTTTAACGACTATTATTGGAATCATAATGATCGAGCTTCCGTGATTAATATTATCATTTATGGTAGTACACGGAATACGTAGTTGATTGATCATAATTCATTAATTTAAGTTTCTGCAGACGGAAACGATTTTCCATTAAATAATAGATAATAGTATAGTTGATTCTCTATCGCTTCTTCATCAAACTTTCTGATTAGCTATTACTAATTACTAACATGATAATACCTTTGAACCTGACTGCTGCTTTATACTTTCCGTATCGATAATTTTATGAACGACGGCAATACTACTCAAATGCAAGTAAGTGTAAATATAAAACATTGCTAAAAATTATAATTATAATACAAATTATGAATGAGACTTTAAACCTTTAGTAAAAAAAACTAATGCAATGAATTTTGCAGCTTCATTTAACAAAAATTATGAACAAGATTTTCAACTTCTTCACAATTTCATACAAAATGAAAATATTGCTTATACACAATGAAGGATAACACGAGGAATTATCTAACAGATCGGAAGAAGACAGTTTGCATTGTCTGTGATTAAATCATCTTTGTTTTTACTGACTAATGGAAGCGCCTAGAGTAGGTTGGAATGTTCGAGCAGATGCCTTGTGATTACTAATCAGAATGGCTAATTAATATAGATATGTGCCAACACCTAATTTTTCACTCTGAATAGACAGACAAACAAATTAGTAAACTACATATAATAAAAAGAAAAAGCCTTCAGGTGCAAGTAGTAAATAAGCCTTTAATAATAAATATCGTTTTCAAATCACATTATAGCATTTTGATAAGCAACATGTACTTGGTACGACTTATCTGTAGTATTTAAATCCAGCAGAACAACAAATTTTTTTATTCGGTGATGAAGTAAATAGTATCGAAATGTTTTTAAATTCTGTTTATAAATCACACAATGATAAGCTTTCATTCCAGTCTAGTTCCAGTGGATACAGCGTTTACTTATAAATTGTAAATTTCGTGATTTTTCATGGCATTTTCAAAATAATAACTGCAATCCTTCGGATGTGAAGTGAAATCGGCTCCTAAGGAAAATTCATTGATAGTAGTAATATTACTTGTCGGTTAGTAAATAAATTTTACAATCTAAACAAACCAAAAAATGCCAGTGCCATAGTCAAAATGAGAACTCCACAAAATAATTTTTAGCATTGACCTTAGTTTTCAAGAGATTTTTAAAATATACATCTTGGTTTACCTAGGACAAATCTCGTTTCTAAAATCATTTGTTGTGTTGCTACATGAAAATGCAAAATCGTAGGAGTAGTAGTTCCTGAAAATATATTCGGTTTCTTTATCTTTCTTAATAATCGATCGATCGATATCGATAATCCAAAAGTTATGTAGGTTTGTTCTAATATTTCAGCTTTATATTTAGCGCAAACAAAAATGTAGGAAAATCTGTGTCCACTAATAATTTACTCTATTGGCGAAACAGAAAGAGATTAATCATAATAAAATTTAGTTTCACGGAATATTTTGTTTCAATTTACGCAACAAAATTAGTATTCTCTGGCAAGTTTATTGTTTCAAAGCTGGTTTTGTAAAGTTTCATACACATTGATTTGTCTAATACATAAAATCCTACATGTTTTCCTCCTAAATCTATAATGCGAATAACGCTTCTAGTACTTATTAGTATTTCAGTTTGAAATCAGTGGAATCTGAAGTGACAGACTACTCTGCAATAAAAATAGATGCATAACCCAACCAAAATCCCCAATTTAATTGCATCCCAATTGCATTTTCTCTTCAAATAAATTTTATTGTTGTTGGTACGCTTGTCAGTGCTTCTTATTGTAGTAAAAATACTCTCAGTAGAAGAATACAAAAGCATCAATTATGTCTTTATAAACACACAATTCAAATACCAAACTGACGGAATGACTTACAAACCCTAGTTTGTTGCTCTATTATAATTATAACCTACATTTTTAGTTATGAAAACTGCATGGTTATATTTGTTGGCTTACAAAATGTGCACGAGTATAAGCAAGGTTGAATTACTACAATTATTTTAACTTTATATGATGATTAATAAGGTTGGTTCTATAAATTCATATAAAAATATGTCAGTTAAAGATTTGGTCATAAATTAGTTTATACTATTAGTATTTACATTATAGTTGTTTACATTCTGTAAAAAATGTTGGGTATAATGCTTCATAAGAGGGAGGTACAAAAAATGCTAGTTTGTAGCTAATTTATTTTATTCGTTAATAAGCAATAAGCATAGTCACGTTTAAAGATATATTGACTTTCAAATCGGCACTGATAGTGAGATGATTTTGACTTTTACGTAATACACATATATATGTATATTATTGTAACAATCCGGCCACCAGCAAATCATTTATATTGTGGTTCTTCTTTTGCAGGTTAGCCAAATATACGGTGTCAAACTGTCACAATTAACCATATTTGCTTCATAGAAGGATTTATTACTTTTAGAGATTTAACAGCCTTCTGAATACCTTATTTGTTCCAAATTGATACTAGCAGGAAAATATTATTTAATGTAAATCCACTAATTATAATATCTTTCATAAATTTTACTTTGCTAAGCATTTTACACCCATATTCATTATTATGGGCTTGAACATAAACTTATAGTTATCAAACTCACAAAGTAACAATTAGTTCTTCATTCAGCCAGAATGAAGGTATAGCCAAGCTTATATATTATTCCAGTTCCTTACTAACTAAATGCGCAACATTTAAACTGAAAAGAAAGGTGCGTTGTTATAGAAGTATGTTTATGTTCTCTAAAGTCAATTGCCACTTTTTAGTTTTATGCCAGCATCGGAATTAAAGCACAGACAGGTGGCTTTCGGATAAAATATATATGGGCGAAAAGAAAATATAAATAGTTGTGCTTATACAGCCTACTGACTACATCCTGCTAGTGCAAGAGTTATTGAAACATCGCAAGTATTATACTATCTCGAAAGTATAAAACTTTTCAAGATTTGATGAGAAGGATACCTGGAATGGATACAAGGTATGTTTATGTTATTTACATGTTTAACTTTTGATTGTTGTAAATTGTTTATTCAAATTCAACATGATCTGGTTTCAATTTTCGATCCCACAGTGAAAAATAAAAATGTACAAAATAAAAATGTACCGTAATCTGGCAGAACCGTACATCAGTTTTGGAGAAAGAACTTTACATGTAAAATGTAGTCGTCATTACAAACAACTTTTTTTCTGGCGATCTCCAACCATCATGTTCTCAAGCAATCAAGAGACAGTCACAACCTTGCCTTTTAAAATTCATCCGTAACACAAAATTATTGTTATTCGGCACTATAATCATTACAATACTACCTAAATTTTTATTAGAAATAATGTAGCGAATCTGCTAGAATGGCGTTTTTTTTTAGACCCACAGGATCATTCCAAATTTTTATTTGTATTTCCTTTAAAACACGTTGGAACAATTCTAATAAATAAGTATAAATTTAACTATCCATACTTAAACCATTTGAAATTGTGTCACTTATACAGGAGGAAAAAGTTAAAATAGTAGAATACGTTGTTGTTACGTAATTCAGCTAAACTTGATCAAGTATAGTTTTCATGGATTATTTTTCATATCGTTTGATGTATTACAGGCGTCCTGCAATTCCATCAATGATTCAGGAAGAACTTACAATTTCAGTATTTTACGTAATGAAAACCGTTCATAATCCACGCCGGATGCCAGTCCAGTAGACTTTGTTTCCATAAAAAATACGTCAGGTGTGTGGTATCCGTATTCTGTTTCAGAGTGTTTTTATTAGAAGTTAAACGTCAGTATATTTATTCAACATAATCGAATTTTCTCCAAAAATCTGGTATGTATGCCAAATCGTTTTGATCAAGATTAGTATTTCTCAGAAGAAAAAGAAGAGAATATATTACTCAAGCGTGATAAAGCGTCATCACTTTAGTATTTTTTTCGTGCTTTTTTCTAAAATAAAAAAATTAATTTTTGCGAAGAAGTGATGAATATTTAATACCGAAGAAATTAATATATCGTTCCAAAATTAATTTTATTTTACATTTGAAACGATTAACATTTGATGCCAAGTTAATGTGGTTGTATGTTGAAAATTAATTTTATTTTACAAAAACATGAATGATTATTTAATCCTTCTTCAGTGCTTTGCTACATATTTTTGGGCGACCAGGACCTCTTCTAACTCCTAACTCACCTGTACCTAACCTAGAGATCTAATCCAAAGTTAAATCCTCGATGATTTTTATGGTCATGCTGATTTCTTGTGAATGAGGATATTCCATTTGCAAAGGTTTTCTTTTTTATCCTGGCAGGGCAGCTAGTGCCATAGGCACAATAATATTCACTTGAATCGCAACTTTTTAAATGGACAGTTACCTTCTTTCTCCAATCAAGCTTGAATTCCTCATCGGAAATATCTATTTCATGCCACTTTTGGCGTCCTACCGCAGTTAACACTACCCTAGCTGAGTCCATTTTGGCAGTTTACTGTGCTGATGCTGACCAACAAATGAACCATTCCCATGAAATGCATGTCGATAACAGCTTCAAAAATGCATTTCTTTAAACTTATCATTAGAATATGTATATGAACAAAATTACCACAAAAATATGCATATGAACAAACTTACCATAGCAAGAACAAGCATTCTGAAACACATACCCAAACCAATTACTTTGGTATAAAAATTTCATCACTCCTTCCAAAAATTAATTTTTTTATTTTAGAAAAAGGTACGAAAAAAAATTAACCTGAGATGAATTTTTGATACTAGAGAAATTAGCTGCCAAAAAGAATAAGTAAATTTTAAAAATGATTTTATGTACATATTTTAACACGTGGTAGTCTCAATATACAACGGTCCAATTTCTTCTCTTAATAACTTTTGCTCACATGAGCAGAATGTTCTAAATTTTCTGCAGTACTAACCCTCAGCCTTATACATTTATTCGTTATATTAACTAGGATATTGTCGGCGCCTGGCTACCGAGAAGGAGCCATTATTATTTCATGAGCCTTGTTGGTGGTTTCAAGAGTGGATGTATGTCTCATCTACAGTCACCGAATGACTGAAAAGAAATCACTGACCACACAACAGAGACCATTTTTTGCAAAATGTCGTTTTGCATTTTGCTTTACTACGTGAGATAGCACTTTAGGTATTCACCTGTCACAAGCAAGAGAAAGTGCCAAAACATTACGTAGTATATGTGAAACAGATCCCTCACTATTGCCTACTTTTTATGCTACATCCCGAAAGGTCACTCTGCTGTAATTTTCAACTATTAAAATTTCAAAATATTCCAGTCTGTCATAGCAGTTATGGGTCTTCATAGTTTTTGCTTCTCTGTTGCGTCATAGTCGCGGTTTAAAAAGGTGGCTCTCCAGCATTTTATAGATGCTAAACTGTGTAACCTTCCTGCATAACCTCTTTTGATTTTACCCTTATGTGCAGCAGGAGAAGCCGTCAAATGCTAAAAATTTAATTACAGCTCTACTTTCAATTTTTTGGGAGCACAGCAGTTTTATACTTTTCCACATAGCTCTAAGGGTGGACTGGGTGGAACCAAGATGCTTTGTACGTTTGAGTGGTGGATAATTCTCTTATCACCAGCATTCAAATTGAATTGATTAGTGCATTTCCAGATATCGTTATCTGAATTTGGTCTCTTTTTTATTCAATCTACTACGTATTTCGGCCTACTCCAAATATAGCAAAAGTTAATACAGAAAATATGAAAATGGGATAGTCTAGTTCACACGTAATCGTTCCCTTGAATCAAAGTAATCACACACAGAAAGACTATAACTATATCGCAGCTAGATCTTCACAATGGCAGGATGCAAGCTGGTTTCTCAGTAAAATTTTCAACTGTCACATCGACAAAACTACATATCTGCAGAATATCTTCATGCAATTCTGAGATTGGATCCAGCTGAAACGTACCCAAGAAAAATTGTTACTTTCACTTTACAAAACATTACTGAGTATCACACGTCAGGTTTCTCACTGATGATAAGGATGCTTGAAATAGTTGGTGCTTATGCTGTATGATTTTATTGAATTTATTTCTGATAGTTTATGAAAATTCGAACAAATTACTAAGAACTAGTATTTGGGGTTATACAATGCTATGATAATGCCAAATTATTATAGGACGGCATTAAATTACAGGAAATATTGAAATTATGCAGAAATATTTTATGCAGCGAATGTGGAAGGATTATAGATTATAGAAAAAATCCCATCATTGGAAATGGTCATTTACATTTCAGCGATTTATGCAAAAAAAATCTCCATTGAAAGCAGAAAGAGTCTATTGTTTGCATATGGAATCGTGCGAAGCGAAGCGGAGCACTAAACTAGATTATCGCGCGCGTCAGCGCTCGATTCAGTTTCGGATTAGGATAGCAACCGATAAGGTGCTTATCCTTAACATATGTTATGTATTCCGTCATGGCTAAAAAAATATAAACTTAATTTGCGACGGAACTAATTGGTGTATCTGCTTCAAATAAAAAATTCTGACATTCCTATAGCTAGGATTAATGACGTTGATCGAGAAAATTTCAAAAAGTCATCCCCTTCATCGCTAAAAATCAGTTGACAGTACGACCAACCATGAAATTTTGAACGATATCGTTTGAACAATGAAATGATATCTTGACAACGGTTCTGAATTTTTTACGTTTCCCTTCTAT
>JAHZMV010006386.1:0-31304 GCA_027743765.1 Coecobrya sp. COE2
TGATGTGACATTAACTTTACTGTGATACATGGAAAGTCTAATTACTTCCAAAAGATGCCATTTTTCACTTTTTCTTGATTTTCAGTGAGCTCTTGCAAATAGCATGAGAACAAATATTATGTTTAAATCTGTTTAAAAGTATAAATGCATGCCTAAATTAGTGAGATGCGCACAATGCCCCAAAATTAGCTCTGGCTAACATGATGTTTTTATTTGCTGTATTATTGCTTTTCATGTACATACACTCAACCAGTTATGACGTTCTCCTTTAAAATATTTCTATTTAAATTGTAAACCATTTTCCTACAGGAACTCACTTGTGTACTCTGTGTGTACTTTTTAAGATAAATCACAGCCAGTCAGGATGGTGCTCGGTGTATTATATTGTCAATATGTTTAATTATATGTAATTTAGTTAAATATCTGATACTACACACTTTACTTTGCGACACTTTGCTACAAGGTAATCATGAGGTCGGGAGTAGTGCAATTTCTATTATTAGGATTGATTTTCCGACAGATTGCCATTGCGGTTGATAATCACTCATTGTACATAAAATACAATTTGTATATTTTAGACTACTATTGTAATCTCTTGAATAGTGAATTCCTTAATCCAGCTTATCCAGTCTGTCGTTGCATGTGGTAGTTTACTTAAGTTTTGCCCATGAATTCATTTTGTGAAAATCTGAGGGCGTTGATATGTTAAACATAAATTTAAATAACGCATTTAATTATAATTGCATGATTTCTTGCTACTACTGAGGGTTTGCTAGTCAGCATTGTAATTACAAAAATACGTAGTAGTAAACCTTTTTGTGTGTTTCCTTTTTTGAACGCGATCTTTGTTCTTTACCAACACGTGCAATCTGTTTTTGCAATTTTAGAAGACCGTGTATATGTATAAAAATGCCAGCTTACAATTAGATAAACAAAGTTTGTACATGTGGAATACATGAAACTTTAATACCACTGTGTTCAACAAAATATAATAACAATAAAATAAATATTAGCGTAAATTAAAACAAAAAATAATAGGGCGAAACAACAATTTTTATAAATTAGTAAATGCAACAATATGTTATCTTTGTCATTCGAATTGATGGATCATCTCCTCCTTCTCTCTTTCATCGTCTTGCATTTTGTTACTAATTCCCTTGAACAACAATTTCATAAAACTAGCGACACTAACCGCTGGATCTTCTTCGGATTCTTGGTCGGCTACCCTTCCCTCTGCCTTTTGTCTTTCAGATTGTTCCTCTTCTTCATCTTCTTCTTCTCCTCCATCATCTTCCTGTTCCTCATCGCTTTCCTTTTCCTACAATCACAATGCATTATTGTTCTCCACAGAGTTTATAGTAAACATAAGTAATTCATATTTCCTTTTCATATAGCTCATGTACAAACCTCGCTTTCTTCTTGTTTCTTATTTCTTTCTTCCTTGTCACGAAGTAATGCTTCGTGAACCTGGTCTTCAGTTTTTGGCTCAGGTTCGTGGACCTCATCTTCCTCTTCTTCGTCCGACTCTTCTTCTTCTGCTTCTTCTTCTAGCTTTTTCCTGTATTCCGGATCTTTAAGCCTTCCATCATACTTTGGCTTTCCAGGTACAAAGCTTGGGTGACCTGTTGGTAATGGAATAGTGATAGGTCTTCTTGTCACGGCATAACGAGCCGGTTTGTATTTATCTGGTTTTTCTTTTTTAGTTTCATCGTTGGAAACGTGATGCAAAAGAAAGTCAGGGAAAACAGGGTCCTCCACGTTAACGTGGTCAAATATCGGATACATACCTTCCATATACATCATTTGTGGCATGGTCTTTTGGTAGCTTGAAAAGTGTCTTTTCAAAAATGTGGGTTGGCTCCTGGAATAGAACACCTCTGGTTTTGGTGGGTCAGTTTGCTGTTTCCGGGCACGGAAGGTGTCTGGTTCCGGTTCTGGAATTGGCTTCTTACGACGATTTTTAATTTTGTAACTTGCAGACTTCTTGCCTTCGCTCAGTTCCTGTTGTTCCCTTAAAAACTTTTGTTGCTCAAGATACTGGTCAACAATGCGCGATGGAACTTGAAATTTGACTTCATCATTGACGTTTGGAGCTCCTGGTGCAGTTGGTTTTGGCAAAGTTAGGAGTGGTCGCAGGACCCACTGAAAATAATAATGGTTATTTGCATCATTTAATTGCATTTTTAACTCGTCCAATTTCAAAAGCCAATATCGCTTGATTTCATTACCTCTTGATTTGGGCTCCAAGCCCTACAGTCATGTTCCTCAATTGTTCGGAAGCGCCTGCAATTGTTTAAATATTTTTAGAACTACTTCCACTCTTGAAATAAACATGGGGCTTTGTGCCGACAACCACTTACGTCTTATATAAGCATTTTCCAGACCATTCGTTTTTAAATACGTATCGACCTCGTCCGACACTTTCAATTTTCCAAACCTTCCTAATGAAGCTACCCTTCTTCATTGCCTCGGAGTCATATGTGACTGGAGCGTTGGTTTCATGGATGCGAGGCATAACGTCATATTCCGTTGGTGCTTTCTAGTTATTTAAATTGTTATATTTTTATAGTTTGCAAAATATTTGTTAAGAAAAATGTTAGCATTTGAATTTGTTGTACCTCATTAATTTCCCATTGTTGGGCTTTGGGGATGAACGCCCGTGGGGGAAGTGTATGAACAAAAGCAAACTGGTTCTCATATTTCGAAACTGTCAGAATCTGTCATGTCAGCAGATATGTTATATTACGTTACGAAGAAAATTTTTACGAGGCCAATTGTTAATTTAAATTCTAGTTTGTATTTTACGTTACAATTGCTATGCAGTTTTGCAGCAAATTTGATTTTGTCTTACCGAAGCATCAACCGCGCTTTGCACCACATATCTTCCTGTAGGAACTATCAACGAACAATGAGGATAAATTTGAAAATCAAGCTTTGATGAAGCATCTTATCTTTAATTGGACAAATTTGACTCACCTTTCGCTCCACAAGGACTGACAGATTGAATTACATTGTGAAAATTAATTAACGACAAGTCCATTTGATGAACCGTATGAAACGGTTGAATAACAGCAATTCTTCCTGTACATGACTTTCCATCATAGAATTGCATGCAAGAGCCATGCGTATCCACGCTCATTGTCACATTTAACCAAGGTCTTGGAACATTAGTACATTCTCGTTCGCTAATATCCATATTTAGACTCTGGCCTTTTTTCATTAAACAATTGAAATCATTTTTCGTATCTTGTTATATTAGCACATATATGCAAATATTCATTTCAATACACTGTTCGTACAAAAATATGGGAAAATTCTAATTACCAAATTTGTCCTTGTGAGCAAATAGATCAACCTCCATACCAAACGCATTCCACGGCTGAGTCCATAGTGCCAAAAGACACACGAGTACTCTCATTTTTTCCATTAACACATTGGCAGATTCCTTCCGGTGTTTCACTCTGTAGAACCGGAACCACCCGATTCTCCTTTACGACTTTCCTTTACGTGGATGCACACACAGCAATAAAAGGAAACAAAGCAATCAATACCAATTCCGACTTTTCAACGCAGAGCTATTTCCTGGGAAAGTTATTGCAGGAACCACAGACTTGTTTCTTGTCTACCTGTCAAACGCCTAATGAAATTGAAAGTGGACAGGGTCCTTGGTCAAAGTGTCCATTCTCAACTTCACATTTGATTTTATTGCAAGCAAGGCCGACCATTGCTCCTTTAAGGGTTATGCATCTTACATAATATCCTTAAATAACATGAATGCATAAGTATATCATCATCATCCTGATCAATAGCAGCAACATAAAATTCACTGGCGGAAGGTTTAGAATTTTGATATGTATATTACAAAGTGCGTAGAGAGAAATCGGCCTGTGTCACAGAATTACGTTCAAATTACAGAATGAAAAGTTGATATAACTGCGGGGTTGAAGGTGAAGGCATGTAATCATTATGTTACCGATCCTGTTGATAATAATATTTTATTTTGCTATGCAGTTTTGGGACTTTTTTTGTTCCTGTATTGAAAATTGCCACCAACGACATGACAAAATCACTGCATTCTACTAAAGGGGGTGTACGGCAGACATACAAACCATAAACTTTGTTAGTCTATTTTTCTGTTTATGACTCGATGTTAAATAATTATGCGATGTACATTATAGTTATATAGTGCATAGTATGTAATGGGGTAAAGAAAAACAAGATAAATGAAATTGTACGATTAGTACAAATGAACAATAAAACTTTTGACTCCACCATACACCCTTTCAAAACAACACATCGAGGGAATGCAATAGCCGGTTTCACCCAAGCAAAGGAAGTCGTGCCACAGTGAAATTTAAAGGAACCATCTTCCCCTACTCCCCTACCATAATTGCTTGATAGTCAGTGCAACTGGCAGCGTATATAATAAACTACATCACACACTACATGCAGCGCTTCCGCCTTTTATATGCATATCTATGTACGTTGCAAGTTGAATTATTTACTGCGCACACTTAATTTTTTGTATTTTGTTTACCAAAGAAGTACGAGTTTTTGAACGCAGTGCAGTGTTTTTTGCATTTGTCTTGTCGCTTATCATAAAAACCAGATCCTTCGTTAGCAGTTAACATATAATGTCAAAAATACTATATAATCATACAACAGAGTTAACAGTTCACATATGTAATAATGTTATTTCAATTTTTTACAACACTCTTCCCCACTCTTTCAGAACGCAAGAATCTCACGTTTATCTGACTAATCAAAATTCAACGGAAGTCGTTATAGAATATGTAATCGATTTGATAATCAGCGTTCGTGTCATTTTTGCATGTTTCGTACCTAAAAGTTATATAAATTTCATTAATTTCATCTTGTCGCCTATACCTTGTGGCAAATGTGTTATGCAGTCGCGAGTGCCAATTTTCAACACAGTGTCCGTGATTAAGAAAATTAATGATGATTAGGTATAATGTATGAATATGAACATGGCAATGACAGTCAAACGTCTCCGACAATTTTATATTTTCTTCTCTATCAGGTCATTGTATTGTCTTTCTATGTATGTGAAAAACGTAAGTCATTACTATAATATTATTCATAATATGAAAGTTTTTTTCTTCCTTTTTTGGCAAATCCTTAGAAATGGCTCTCCCACATGCTGCCTGTATAGCCAACTAGATTACATGATGTTCAATATCTATCGACAAATATCTCCAGCTCATACTATCTCCAAGATTCCTAAAAAATGCTTAAGATACAAAATAATATGACAAGATAGTTTTTGGTTCTTTTCTTTTTCTTTCTTTATATAAAAATACATTACTTTATTTCACATCAATAAATTAAACTCTTCATGCGTACAACTTTGATGAGTATTATCAGACTAAAAACTGGTTGGCAAAAATTAAAATATTTGTATTTGCACTGCACTTCTTTGATTTCCATCCTACATGGATTCCACTAGTCATGTTATTATTTTCTAACCAAAAATTCCCCATGAACCGACAGTCAAAGGCTTTTTAGTGGTTGCTGATGTCGCCCTGAGAAAAAATCCCATGGGCCTACGTGGAAATGGAAACTTGGGGTGTTCTGTGCGCTGCTTCTCTGATTTCCCAATACCCGCCCCAGCAGCATAACTGAACTGAAATCCACTTTCACTGTTACCACTACCATGAGTAATTTTTGGGGATTTGCTGATACTCTTTTTTTCTTTGGGTTTTGTAAATGAAATGGTTAATTTTGGTACAGGAACCGACGGTAGTGTAGGCAGCACATTTGAGATGGACGGTAACTTAACTGTGGGTACGATAGCCGCAAAGTTTGACTTGAACTTGGTAAACACTTGAGACATAAATCCAGGTTGGTCAGAGGCTGGAGTTTCTATATCATTTTCTGGGTTATCAGGGTCATTGATACTTGGTTCTTTTCCTTTCTTTGGCTTTTCTGTTGCCAAATGCTGGGATTCTGCAGTGGCTTCAGACACTGATTCATCGCTGTTGTTATCATCCTCCTCCGCCTCTTCATCATCTCCACTGGCTTGTTCCTTGGTTGAGTCATCTTCTTGTTCGCCCCCATTCTCATCGCCTTCGTCCTCGTCTGACCCTTTCTTCTTCTTTTTCTCTTTCTCGTTTTGGCTTCCTTCCTTCTCCTTCACACTTTTCAAATGTTGTTCAGCAAGATACTGTTTAACAATGTCCACGTATTGTTGATACTGTTTTGTTGATTTTATCATTTCCTTCGTGGGCAATATGTCAACGTCATCGGTGGGAATGAATTCTGGTAGATAACTGTCCTGTGCTACGACACCCTTTGGTGGCTTGTACAAAAGATAGTTATTGTTATTTGCGACATGTTTTGGTATTGCAGGCCGCAGGCCAGGGGGTCTCAAATCCAAGAAGGGCTCTTCAACATATTTATTCTTTGGCCGAGGACCTCGCTTAATTTTCTTTCTTATGGTATAAGGAGCGGCAGTAGAAAATTTTTGTATCTGTGCCAATTGGGTCGCATTATAATGAATGGGGTAATACTGTGGTGGCGGTTTGGTGGGAGGTCGCAACGTGGCCACTTTAGAGACAATGTTAAAATTGAACCCGTCCCCAATCTGTGCCTTAGGTTTGTCCGCAGGGGCATCTCCAAGAATGGTTCTGAAAACCTGCAAAGTTACCAGTTACCCCAGGAGTTCGGATTTTGTTGCAACCAGTATATAATTTCTCAACATATTTATTTCAGAATTACCCATTCTTGATTTGTACTCCAAATACGACAGCTATGTTCCTCAACGTTGTGGTCATCTCTGAAAAGCAGACATGACAAAAAATGCAAAATTGCTGAGAATGTCATGAGTCTAGATCAATGTAAGTAATTATTCTCTCCAACGAAAGGTTATACTGATGCATATCAACGTACGTTTTATAAAGACATCTTTGTGTTGCTGGATCCTTAACAATGTAACGGCCTCTTCCTACACTCATAATTCTCCACGGTTTTCGCTTAATCACTCCTTTCTTCAAAGATTCCTCATCAAAACTTACCGGGTAATTGTCGGAGTTTTCCCGAGGCTTAAGTGTGTACTCATTATTTGTTTTCTA
This sequence comes from Coecobrya sp. COE2, assembly GCA_027743765.1. Taxonomy (NCBI): domain Eukaryota; kingdom Metazoa; phylum Arthropoda; class Collembola; order Entomobryomorpha; family Entomobryidae; genus Coecobrya; species Coecobrya sp. COE2. Next base: position 7,092 of record JAHZMV010006386.1, read on the forward strand.
ACATTCAATTTATAATATATAACTGCATATGACAATATTCTTATAACTCATACTTGTTGATGTGATATTAAAATCAAACGAAATTATGCAAAATAATATGTTGACTATGGAAGGGTGTTTTATTAACCTCGATGATTTCCCACTGTTGTGATTTTGGAACTGCTGCTGACTTTGTCGTATTGACAGTGTAAACTTTGGCGAAATTCCCATGTTTGTTGAGAGCTGCCATAACCTAACAAAAATGAAATATAAACACATAGTATAATCAGCACAGACTCAATTCGTTGCACCGTAGCTTCCAATAATTAAAACCATGTGCCCATATTTCTTAAGAAATTTACGGAAGCGTCTGCAGCATTTTGAATCACGTATCGCCCACTCTTCAACTTAGGACCACAAGGAGATGCTGTCCTAAGTCGAAAGGCGTAGTTAATCAGGGACAAGTCCATTTGGTGAATAATGTGAAATGGTTGTATGACAGTTAAGCTTCCAGAACATTTTGGCTCATCGTAGAGTTGAACACAGTTTCCCAATGTATCCACTGATGCCACTCCACTGTGCCATGCGAGTGGTAACTCAGAGCAGTCATTATCACTAACATCAATTTTAATGGATTGTCCTGTAATACCACACAAGTTCAATTCAACAAAAGAAAATCTTTGAAGAAATCAATCTACAATGCTGAATGCTGTTTGAAGTTATACTTGCGTATTAAAGTTGAGAGCACTTACCACGCCTATCCTTTTCTGAATACAGTTCTATCTCAAATGTCCATACGGAACTTAACAAATAAATTAGCAAAAATATCGTCGCGTGCACTTTATGTATCTCCATTTTGGCATGGGCTGTATTATGTAACCTTTGTTGGCAGGTTACATGTTAACTCAAACTTTGTTAAGTCTCAAGATTTTTGACTCTTTGTCAAGATCAAGTGGAAACTTTTGTTAAACAGCGAGCATTTTACATCATCAAGTTTGCCTGTGAACTGATGAGACTTGAAGGGGAACCCAACTGAAGAGCTAATTTCATGAAAATTCCTCCAAATCACAAATTCCTATCTGTCATGTAGCAAGTAACTAAAATCTAAAAAGCAGTGCGTACAGGTTCAATAGCAGCAACAGGCTTTCTTACAGCAACAGTACCGGATTTCCGACGCTACTATTCTTACTACATCGACAACGCATGTTACTTACAGCTTATCACTTCGTGTAAAAGTTCAAGAACATTAAAACCATTTTCCATCATTATAATTTCATTTTCGATTCAAACTTTTAGCATTGACGTGGTTGTGGCTTCTATAAAATCATACAGCGCCTAAAAATTTGGTCACCATCATTTTCCCTTTGTAGCCTTGTGTGTATAGTGTAAAGTGGTGTCACAAAATATTATATAAAATGCGTTTTGGCTAGAATGATTATTGATGTATGTACAATATAGACAAGTAATATAGAAGATATTATGCATAATTATAGTTGTTCCGGTGCATTACATGCGCGCAAGTATTCTAAAGCGTAATATGTTTTGTGTTCGAAAACAGGTAGGTCTCTAACCCATGCCATTATACAGCGTCATTTATGTCCATATTGACTCATGCAACATACAATCAACGATGACATATCACTCCTCTTAGGTTAATGTTCAAAAAAGCGTGGATACATTTTTATGTAGCATAAATATATGTAATATATCTAGTTATATTATAAGTATATGTTCTAGGTGCAAACAGTACACCTTTTCCTTTTATGCTCAAATTATATGGTGTTTAATAGATGGGAAAGTGAAAATCAACACATTCCTTAATTTGTTCGATAGAATTTGGTTAAAAACTAAAAGAAAATATCGTCGATTTTGTGGCTCGTGGCTGTCGCCTACAATGTATCTAACATGTATTCATCATACAATATCTGTATTCATTAAAAGCGCTGTATCGAACGGCAATATTCTTTTGACGCGGCGCACATTGTACGTTCTTGAAATCTACTAGCTATTTTCTATATATCTAGTTTGAAAACCAACAGTTGTCTTGCGTATGCAACGTAACAATCATGTAATAATATGTAATGCAATGGTTATCTCAATTTGCAGCGCACTTCTCCTTACTACTTCATGTCACGTCAAAAGATAACAAGTACCTATTCCTGATAGGTACATACCCTCAACGTTGACATGTAGATGAGGCTTCTATCATCTACTGATGGCACATGCATCTAGCACGGATACACTTTGTGGATAGCATGCAAACGGATGTTCTATTACATATATGTTTATACAGTTATAGCTTATTAGATTCACACTAAACCAGTAATATGCAGTAATCATATAGTTATTTTGCACCGTTGTAGTTTTTTGAGTTGCTAAAAGTGTTTGCTAGTAGCTTATAATGGAGACTTGATGTGATTGAACGTAACTTTAAAAATGATTGTTTAAATGGTTTGTTTGTGATGATGTTGATGTGGTAGGTATGCATCGTGAATGGGCAGGGACAAGGTTGCACATCGTCGCCATACGGTCATTGGAGCAGTACTTGCGTTTGTGGTTTATTATTATACATTTTTCATGCAACTAAACGCAAGCACGAAAACTTTTCATGAGAGCTTTTTAAGAAAAGAGGAAGGAAGTGTGGATTTCTTCAAAATAAAAGGCAGGTTTGTTATAGGATCTTTTGTGAGTGCTCACGACTTTTTTTGCATTCACATTTTCTTGCCACAAAGTTGTAATGATTAAATTAAACGTACACATTTTGTACCGCTTGCCAGAGGTTGACTTTAAAAAAATGAAAATGTTTGCAATCTCTTGCACTTTCAGTTTGTTTTTCCAATTTTAGTCTTTGACTGTGTGATGATAGGTAGTTACGACAGGCCTGAGGACAGAGCTACGCTGACAATCCTAGATCTGCATTATTTAACATTTGTAGTCATCATCATCATCCTCATATCATCTATATAAAAGCATCGCTATTGTATCGCTTTGCGAATCGTTATTTTATCTGAAGCTGACGGAAACGAAAGTTTTTCGGGTACGGTACATGTTATGAATACTTTATAGATTGTCACTTTTAGTATACAAATACAAGTACTATGTATTCATGTCGTGGCAATGAAATAATGATAAACTACAGACTGATAAATGATAGATTATCTGATGATGACAACGCAGTATGAATAATCTTGTCGTCAATGCAGATGCTAGCGGATTTACAGCTTTGGTTAGGAGATTGAAAAATTATCCTGATGTTAGGAGCATTAATATTCACCAGTTATATTTCTCTCCTTTTTTGTAACATATATGTAATAAATAATTAAGTTATAGATTAATAATTACTTAAGAGAGTGTAGATTTCTTCTCTAACGTTTCCTAATTTTACCCTTAAGGACATCAACCTCTGCACCTGAACTGATAGTTGTGAAGTGCAATAAATATCCAAATTAAGTAGCTGTTAAAGGCTGGCGAAAACGATGGTCAGTGTTCGTACAACGTTGTCCACGACCTTTAAAATAGTAATAGTTGTCAAATTGGATAAGAAATATTGGACGAGTGGGAACGCTTCCTTTAATGTTTTGTCAGACAAGTAAAATATGAGTTTTCTTATTAATGATAAGTAGCTATTAACTCCCCCATTCCAACATTAATAAAACCATTAAATTTTTAACAATGAGATAGATCATAAAAGTTGTTGAGTAACTTGCAATAGTAGTAGTGCTATTATAAGGAATTATATGTATGTACATTATGGCGAAAAGGGGGTAACATGCAACGGACGAGTTGCACCAAATTCGTTAGCATGTATTAAAATTATAATTTGTAATGACAATTTGATGCACTGAGGTTGGTTTTCCGAAACCTTTATTGTTGTTCCTACCTATCACGCATCTACGAATGGTAAACTGACTGAACCACAGTGTTTAGATACATCTTGTATCATTGTATCTAAAAACTGTGACTGAACTGAATACCAGACTCTGGATGCAGACCAAGTAATTCCTACCAAGTTTGCTATTTCGCACCTGTTTCGAAGATGTTCTTATTTGCGATAATTATAAATTCTAACCAAAGTGGTCATGGGTGCCTGTCAACACAACCCGTTACATTAACTTTGAATAGACAAACTCAGTACAAATTATGAGTAGTAACCTAAATTAGTGTTCTGCAATCATAATTCACATATTGACTCTAATTGTTTGAGCAATGCACCAGCAGCGCTACATGCAAGTGTTAGCACTTTCTATTCGGCACATGCATAGGAATGGAAATCTTGATCAGAAATTGCAACTTCAGTACAAATTGTTTTAGTAATTTTTAAAACACCCAAGATTTTAAACCGACGAGAAAAGATTCATACAGTATATTAATATTTTGGTAATATATCCTCTCTTTGAGTGAGTTTAAATAATGATTAAAAATTGCATGGTTTTGTCTAGCATGCCAATGCCAATATAATATTTTCAAAATCAGATAGGTTGGCTTAAAAGATATATGGGACACATTTACATGTATGTCAGTTTGTCCTATCTGTTAAGTACTATTATATCTTAAACTACTGTACTGTGAATAATGATATTTTTCAATTCAACTGTTACTAACAATAGGTGAGTATTCCAGCTAGAGATGCTTATCTTGTTGCCGTTTTGAGATAAAAACTACAAAAACATTGTAGAATCTGATGGAGAATAGATTTTTCCTAAACGATCATGCATCTGAGGATCATGTATTTTTATCTGATCTGATCTCTTGCTTTCGGTACAATTCTACATTATTAGATTCTTTAGTTTATTGTAATTTTTAACACTGCAACAATAATTACTACTACTGTACAAAAGTGCATAACGAAATATGTACATAATCAAGAGTAACCGCAATAGCATTTTTGACACGCAAATATAATTCTAATTACTAATTGAAGGTTATAAATTATAAATTCGTTGAAATGCGATTTTTAATACGATTCTATATGCATGTGTTGTACATAATTATTTGCAAAAATATTAACGTCCGCATTCGGTATTGCAAAAGTAAATTGCTTAGCCAAAAGATGATTCTTCACATTTGAATGCACATAATATGGTACTCCGTCATGAATGATGAACATGAAACGTTGACCCTGGATCCATATGAATCCATTAACTTTTCATTAAGTTCATGATCTGAAGTCCAGGTTCCGGACTGATGAGTGAGAGGTCATTAAGTTGTAATGCAATAGTTACTAATAATTTATCATGTTCATCTTCAAATTTCAACTTGATGCAGTACAACAGTACAACTTAAAAAATATTTAAACATTGTAACCACTGAAATAGATCCAGAAATGAAGAGCAGGATTTCATACTTAACTTTACGGTGAATACATCCATGTCAGTGTAAATCCTTTAAATTTAAAAAATTTCAACCTACAATCGGCAATAAAATAAAAAAGCATTTTTCTTCTAATACAAACTATTTAGCATACATTTTGTAACAATACATAGTTTGCGCTTGTGTGTGCACACGAAATAAAAACTACTGTTGTGCAACACAAAAATATTAACCGAGCCAATCAAATTGATTGGATAAATAGACATTATAGACACCTGGTTTTGCAATTAAAACATGCATTAACTTAATGCGATGTACATATAATTTAATAGATCCTCAAACTATTTTTACTGTGAGAATAAATATCATCATAAATTTAATGTTTGCTGCAATATAAATTACTAATACATCATAGATTTGCTGACTTCTGCTTCGTTTTCATAAGGAATGATTATTGCTGTGCTCTGTGATGATTGGGTCCAGGATCTGAGACAAATTGAATTTAATGGAGAAAGAGTTATTGATAATGTAAACATGAACAATAGCTACATGCATAGGTAATACTGCAACAATTAAAGAATCATATTCAAACACAAACTTTAAAGTTAATTTTGAGTAGTGAACATCATGAAATATTATTTTAAAATCATAGTTTGTTAAATACAACTGTATATAACAAATAAGTGCCGTAATTAAACAAACTGTATAAACTGGGTGTTTGTTTAATATTGTATTTTCTTTGAATTTCATATTTCTACCAAGAACAGTATAAACATTAAAGTATTTAGACTAGACATAATGGAGATATTATCATTATTGTTAAATTATTGGATAGGAATGATGTGACATTGAGATTTTCAAAGTATTAAAGGTTATCATATATTTGAAAAGGAATTGAATATTATCGGGGTAAAAGAAGAATTCACAACTTTTCAACAGGGACGATGGACGGACGGACACACTTAAACCAGTGTGCTGCATTAATTATCGTGTAAAGTACGCTCGTATACTAATACTTAATGGCAGGTAGGTAATATTATTTTTCAATTGTAATTTTTGGTTTTCGCCTTGAGCGGATGTGGGAGAAGCATAAAACATGAATATGAAGGACGTATGGATACAACAGATAAGAATATTGTTCCTAAAACAATCCAACATCATTGGCAGCAGCAAACCACTTGCAATTTCACGATCAATGAAATTGGATAAGATTTTTATTTTCTTTCGGATGAATGCGTCCAACCAGCAAACAAGAACCGCAGTACAAAAAATGATTCATCCCAAATGTAGTGTATTACATCCGCTTACACTTAACTTACACATACTGTGAAGCTGGAAGGTTCTTACAGTGAACATGAGCAATTCAATATAAAATATATCTGAGGCTTGTAAAGTGTGAACCGTTCAATAATGGTGATAAATTACAATAACAATATTTCAATTAAAAGCAAACGAAAAACGAAATTTCAAAGCGAAGCCTACAACTAACAGATTTGTACTTGATTATAACAAACATAACACACATTAAACATTTGTTTGCGTAGCTGGAAAAATATCGATGAATTTACACAAATGGCAAGACATTGTTTTCTTTAAAAATTGACAATTACAACTGAGCTCAAGTGCAAGTGGAAGCAAGCAATCAGCTACACGGACTGATCTAGTGGGAATTATTATTTTATGGATGAAGTGCATTTCCTGTGTTTGTTGCAAAAATTATTCTCTTGAAGATCGACAGTTCTCAGTATGTACCATTGAAACATTCTAGTAATCCGTGTTTGATTTTATGTTACACTTTCTTGAAGATCTTTATCACTTTTGTTTGCTAATACTGCATTCATAGTGAGGTTGAAACAACAGACTCTCCTTCATCGAACGACCAGTGCTCATCGAACCAATGACTGACGATGATCGTAACTCTGTTAGGGTCATGAACATCACACTCGTAAAACCATTCTTTAGAGCCTTGATATCATGTCATCTTGAACCGCAAGAAATACAAAACACTACTTGAGTACAGTTAATCTTTGCAAAAGTGAACAGTACAAAGACATGCAACGCGAAAAATAAGTCATGATAATGATGATGATCTAAACAAATGCATAAAATAATGACTGATGTATTCAATGCGACACGTTGTCTGGTAAAGTTTCATGTTGTGTAGCGTCAGTCAAGAGTTAGAATACTGGCGACAAGCATGTAGTTCTAATTTTGGCGATGGCTAAAACTACTAAAACACCTTAGTCATTGTGATCCTCTTCCCAAAAACTTGTAAATTTCCTCTGTTGTGGATTGCATTAGAATAAATGGGACATAATTTTGAGGAACTCATAAAATGCAAATAGAAGAGTCCCAAGTGTTGTGACGCAACTCATCTATAATGTCAATGGCAAAGTTTCAGTTCTTGAAATCGTGACTAACAAAAAAGTTTCAGCTGAGACAGACAGTCAACAATTTACCGAATAAATACAGTGTCATATTTCATTCCGTGTTTCATTTAGCATGTACAGTGTTTTGTTTCAACATATAAAATCCTAGCTATTTCGTGTGTGCAAAACTGAAATAATTGCAAGCTTTGATTTGGTAGTGGCGCCATCACATTGATTGATTTTACCATGCAGAATTAAATCAAATTTTCCACATTTTACGTGACTTTCCATATCCAGGTAAGCATTAAATCCTACAAAGGTAAGGAACTACGTTCAATTCACTGTGCTACGCATTAGATTTTGACTTTCTCATTATTTACTTGGCAAGCGTGTATTTTGTTTCAGCATTTTAATTTTCTGCTTTTCTGGCAGTTTTGAGATTGATGCTGTGTGCTGTTGTTTTTGTAACTTGTACAAGTTCCAGCAATTATTTTTTCATGCATGAAGTAAAAATTTTATAATCCAAACTAGCACACAGAAAGATAATTGCAGTAGTTGCAATACATGTAGACAAATAATGCTACAGATCGCATTTGTAATATAGGTAGTCCAGAAAGAAGTGTTCCCAGCAACACAGAACAAAACACGTTTTGTGTTCGTAAAATTGATAAGAAGTAGTAGCAATACCCATGTATGTTACCAATAATACAATTGGTGTCATGCTGGATAGCGTGCAGCAAGTTAGCAAACAGGCAAACTGGTAGTTATTGCAATAATAAAATGGTATACATTATGATAAGTGGTGTGTGTCATGACACAACGATAGCATGATGTGTTTCGTATATACATCTTTGTGCATCCATACTGACACGGTATTTCCCAAGTAATTTAACAGTTTTATGGGATACTCAAGTGCGACCAAATAATGATAGATCATCAGCTAGGCCTAGTCATCGAAAGAACAGGTACTTTAGTAGGTATCCATCATTCCATCTATTTATTCATTGTATGTAGCAACAATGATAGCAAACTGCAATCATCGGTAGTAAAGTGAGATATGTGCCTAATAAGCTTTTGTATATCCGACGATATACACATTTTAATATGCAGATGATATATGCTCGTACATTGGATATTTATTCACGTAGTACAAGTATTTATCTTGTTTTTCCATAACCACCCTTGTAATTTGGGATAGCTATACCCTTTTGGTTTTTATACACATTATTGTTCATTTTCCTTCCACTAAAACTGTCTTTGCCTGCACAAAGGCGCATGCTAATACTATTGTTATGTTATACTGGCTTCTGACTGTGGAGATTGTTTTGGCAATCGTCCAATATTAATAAGCCTCAAAAATTATTTTGTGGATAGGATGGGATTGAAACCAAGTACCTTATTTAGTTTAGTTTCAGCTCCGTAGCTAGCTGGTCACAGTAAATGATGCCAAATTGCTTTTTACTTATTTTTCTATCAGCATAAAGATAAGCTAATATTGTTAATGTTTAAGTATAAGTAAATAAGAGGCTGTTGGCAGTTTCTGTGATCGTTTTAGTTCAAACGGCTCATTTATGGGCAGTTTCTAAAACAAAGTAAAGTATGTGATCATTTGCAAAAGAATCTTATAAGCCCCACCAGCTCATAATATCTCTGGTTTATTAATAATAGCAGGATTAAGTAGGACTCTACATAGCAAAAGCGAATAAAAATTTTCAATGCCGTCAATTCCCAATGAACAGGAGCATAGTGTGCGTACTTGGATTACTAAGTAGTGAGAACTCGGCTCTAATCTCATCATCATCTTTAGTCTTCTCCGTAGCGCAAATATAGAACATCTTACAAGCGCGTCATAGCGCTAGCTTTTGTTCTCATCAACGACTACTGCCATGATTTGTTTGTGAGTAATCATCCACTGTTTAATTCATATGACTCAGAACTCTGGATTTGTATATTACAAATAGATTCGAATGACAACGCGACGGCAACCCCAAAACTATAAAAACGCAACGCATCAGCCATCCTGTGTTTTGGTTTCTCTTCTCATGAAACGACGGAGATCATATTTTAACTGGGACTGAAGCTAGAAGGACAAAGTGTCTTACTCAAGATCGCTGAAATGATAAGCAAGAGACAATCAGTTCAAATAGTGCTATTAACTGCATTGTTGAACTGCGCAATATGCGCTAGTCGCTCAATAAAAGACCTTCCATTGGTGAAGCAGAAGAAGAGTTTGAACAGTGTCACCAGTGGTGTAGGTGCTGCCAGCTCTAATAATGTGGAACAACGGAAGACTGCACAAAATACGCCAAGAATTGGCGTGTGCGAACGGAATTTTGCCGGACGCGATGTCCGTGTCATAGCGGAAACTGGAGGGGGACTTGCTCTGGTTGAAGATGCTACATTGCCTGTACTGAAAATCGACGATCACATTTGGAATGGAAAATCAATTCAACTTACGTGCAATGCTTCATACCCTGTTAAATTTGAATATCATGGGCCTGGTGTAAGCGAGAAAAAAATGTTTTTGACCCTTCTTCATAACGACCTTGTTCAGCACATCTTTCATTTTCTATCTTTTTGTTCAAAACAAAAATATTTTGTTGGGCAAAAGCCTATCTCTAGAGGGAGAAAAAACAACAACATTTTTGTTTTCTATTTTATTTTGTAGATGCCAATTGTTAAAACGGAGACATACCGCAGAGCTCCAGACTTTCACGATCCTAAAACTTACTCATACGGGGTATCCGTAGTTTTCTCACATACAACTGAGCAGCAGAGTGGAAATTATACTTGTCGAAGTATTAAGGATCCGGCATTAGCTACGAATATCTATTTGTTTGTCCCAGGTACAAAGTGACACTGAAATTTTTCACTTAATTTTCTACAAGCTTGTGATAAATGAATGGCATCTGGCATCGTATAGGAATGTTTACAAAGATATTTTGAGGTAGTAAAATAATATGCTAGGTTTGAGTAGGCTAGAGTGAGGATGAATTTGGTCTTTGTCATAATATTGGAACACAAAACATATTTGTAACTCGTCTTAACTCGTATATACCAGAAGCATAATATTTACACAGTATGTGTACATACATTTACTATCAGGTTGCTGCAGAGTTGCAGAGCTTCCTCAAGTTTATTGTCACACCTCTTCACCTGGAAGAGACTAATAGTGTATAGTGTTACAAGTTGTCTGCGTACAGGTATAATTATAGGAATAGATTACCACGAGTCCAATGAAGACCGTACTCATAGGCTATGGAAATGATCAGTCGGTGTACTCTAATGCCTAGGTGGAATTAGTGGAATAACTACAACACGACATTCGATTGTATGCAAATAAACTTGCTCATGCACATGTTTGCACCACACGAATAAAACAATGGATATATCTAATGTAATGGCATTTGCTATTTCACCTTTATGAATGAAAACATGTTACGTTCGGTCTTATATAGTCAGTCATCAGTTAGTGTAATTATATTCAGGTTAGAATTCGCCGAATGAATAATTGCAGAAAATCTAGAATGTGACAGTTGCACTCACCTTTATAAGAACTGCACTGTGCGTTGATATTTAGACAGATTTTAGTGCACCAAGTACACACAGGCGCATTTATACCAACTTGTTTTCTAAGACAATGGCAACCAATCGTTCTTAATATTTGGTTTTGATGATTCATATTCATATCATGCTGGAGTAACTTCTCAAGCAATCAATCACGGAAGCAATTATTGTAGAATCCCTTAATCTTTAGCCGACGAAGAAACCGAACTGAAAATTCAGAAGAAAATTCGTAATAGTCAGTAGCCATTTCAGAGCTATATAATTACAGAATGTTTTTTTCATGGTCTACAACAACCACTTTTGTCATCATATCGTGTCCATAAATGAGACAAGAAACATATTTTGTAATTAAATTTACATTAGTAATGGGTTGGGCGGATAACGACTTTACAAGAAGGGACTCCTGTGCTAATTCATTGCTAATTTGCTTGTAAAAAATGCGTAGGTGAGCATGTATTTATTGGAGACTCGGTGACTCCAGCAAATGAAACCATTCTGATTCGTGCAATGGAACGCGACCAGTGGGTCACTCTGCCGTGTGCAACTTCTGTGAAGAATTCACATGTTCAACTATTCAAAATGTTGGCGTCTGGTGTAAGTATCATCATTACATGAGAATTGGATATTATGCTCCTATTAACACCAACGATATCAAAAAGGAATAATGTTATAATAAGGTATCTATTTTGTGTAAAGTGTTTATTACACTAAACATCCATGTGTATTTATTTATATGTTTATGCAGCGGCTTCAAGAGATCCCGTTAAGTGACAGTGTGACTTATGATGTGGCTTCTGGCTTCCATATTAAATGGAGAGGCACAGGAGCAATGAATGAAACATGGGGAAATTATTTGTGCCGTGTTAGTGGAGACCGTTATGAAAAAATTCATCTGAGACTGATGCCCCCACAACGTAATGATCGCATTATAAAAATTCGTGTTTCTTATCCCCATAAGATACTAAAGATTAAGATTCTTGTGCTTAACAATCATTGGAAAAAAATTGTAGAAACTGTGCGACCCTTGGGTGTTGGAAATCCTCAAGAGAACCTCTTGACTTACGAGAGAGAAAGTCTCACTGGTAAGCAAGGGAAAATCCCGACTAAATGAAATAAAATGTATCACAATGCCCCAATATTGTAAATATCCATACCCTCATGCAATTTCTCGCAAATTTTTGCAGAAGGATCAGCCAAGCTAAGGATTACTTTTGACCAGGAAAATGATGTGATCGAGTGCTGCTCTAAAGAAGGGGGCCTTCGACCTAAAATGAAAATCACTCCTTGCTCCTCCACAAATGATTGTCAAATGGCAAGGAAGTACCTAGAGAAAAGCTGCGATTTGTTAAAAAATGAAAACTGCGATAACTTTGTGGATCATACTTCCCGTCTATGTGTTGGTTATCCACTAGCTACAGGGTCAGTTAGTGAAGGAGGGATTTTGCAGTGTACAGTTGATCAAACTGAAACTGTTTTCATGCAATTCTCATATGGAAGCGGAGGAATGGGTAATGAAATTTACAAAGCTGGTATTTGTAATTGAATTTACGTATGTATAGTGTTTACTAATTATCTTTTTCCTTTGATCCAGTTTCTGATTTCTCCACTCTACCGGAAACGTCCAAGATTTTGCATATTGGCCGAGAAGACACGAAAAACAAGACTGTTGGACGATATTACTGTGATGCAAACCAATTTTTCTTTTCACATGGATTAAAATGGGCAGTACGAAAACAGGACGGATCTGTAGAGTTCCTTCCAGAAAGTAAGCGAATGGAGATTAAAAGTTGTATATCTGTAACTTTGGTTGAATAATTGAATTTAATTGACATTATTTAATCCTTCAGCCAAATTTCCTCAGCGTCCAATCATGCTGATCGACGAAACTGATGTGAAGGAAGTGTTGTGTTATGCTCCCGTATGGGATTCTGCAACAGAATGGAAAACTACCTCCCTGCGACTTCCAAGGGGGTAGTGGTCGTGCGTGATGACATTTTCTCACGCCCCTTGAAAGTGCCAAAAATCATTAAACGCAAGCACATGCTCATGAGCTCATGTCATAAAATACATGACTTTAGTTTGATTTGCAATGACAGCTTTCATATTTCTATACAATTTCTACCTAATTATAACTTTTATGCATTTCAATTTTGCTCTAAAAGAGCACTATTCAACTTCTAATATTAGAAAATACATATTTTTATTTATGCACATAGACTAGTATGATATACCCGTCTAATGTCATACTTTTACCAGTGATTTTAATGTACCTAAATATTATTATTTAATAATATTTCTCTAATACAGCATGATTTTGCTGTATTAGCTTCATTGCTAATCATTTAATTGTATTAATGATAAAGTGATGATTATTTAAAAAATTAAACGATTTCCAATAATCTCCCTTAACTGATATCTCATTTTTGTCACTGAATTTTCTCTAGAAATACTATGTCAATTTTTAGAATTTAGAAACCACAGTCATACACTATAAACGTTATATACATTGTACTTTATACTACAATATTAGTCATATACACAATACGTAACTGCTCTACTCAATTTATCTTCATCAAACTATTGTCGGAGCACTGAAACATTATTCATTTCATTTAGGATATATATGCAACAAAAGTTGATTTGTGTATTTCAATCAAATACGAGGTGTCAGTTTTTAATAGTTCTATCGATGAGTTTATTCATTGTGAAAGTAGACAATTCGAAAAAAAATTAAAGTAAGTCTTCGTTGTACATTTATACATATAAACAAAAATACACTATCAGTTCCGACAGTTAGCAATTACTATACAATAAATTATTTCAAAATAAGACTTTAAACAAACTTAGAAAACCGCGAATATAAAAAGTTACAAAATAGCATATTATATACTTATCCATATATATTAAACGTGTAATAATTCAGAAGCACACAATGCACTTTACAGATACTCCAACTATTTAGTGAAGATTATATTTACATTACTAATTGTAACTGCCTACGATACCTAAAGTCACGATTTCCCACATGAGTACCCCGAAACTCCACACGTCCGTTTTTGTTGTAAAAAGATTGTCATATAACGCTTCAGGAGCCATCCATCTGCAAAAAAAGAAAAATGCATAGTAAAACAGGGTCCATGTTAAACTGCGCCACTGCCAACCTCGTAAGCGCTAAATTAATATTTGCCCTTGTATTTACCTTATTGGAAGACGTCCATCGGACTTCCTCTCGTAAACGTGGTTATCCACTATATCTCTAGCAAACCCGAAATCAGCAACCTTGCAAACGCGTTCCTTATCTATCAAAATATTTCGTGCTGCCAAGTCACGATGGATAATCTAAAACAATTGATAGACAATATGTAATGTATTTACTAAGTAGTTTGAATTCGGAAAATGCTCTAGAAATAATCATAAATTGTTCCATGCATACCCCTTTGGACGCCAAATACTCCATTCCTCTAGCCACTTGATATGCAAACGATGTTAAATCCTTCGAAGACAAAGAGGTTGAATCTCCGTGCAGGTTGCCGTAATAATGGGATGCACGCGAACTTCGCAGATATGTTTGCAGCTTTCCAAGAGCAACATACTCCATAATTACAAATATGGGATCTGCCGTAGCAAAATTCGTATATTATCATTAATTTCATTTATATAGCTAGTCTTTCATATAAATGTCACACTAAATTTTGACAGATAAAAATTACCTTTATCGGTACAACATCCCAACAGCCGTACAACGTTCGGGTGTGGATCTAATATTTTCATAACTGTAAGCTCAGACAGCAAATCTTGTCTCTCCCTATCTCCCGCAGACTCCTTGAGAGTTTTCACAGCGACAGTAGTAGTTCCCTCTTTCCCATCAATGTTTAACGCTTCGGACCTCCATACTTGTCCAAAGCAGCCTTCTCCTAAGATTCCTCCAATCTGCAAGTGATGGCGTGGGAATTCCCATCTGTCTCGTGCCTACATGAATATAATATAAATCGTTAGGAAAAATTCATTACCGCACTGCATGAAAGACATACAAATTGTGGGTAAATATTTTGCGGATATTGCAAAACCAACCTGAGACGGCACTGCATCTGGTGCCCATGATTCATATCGGTTTGATTGTGCCCTTTTCCCAACCCACTGTTGAAGTGCTGTTGGTGGTTCACCTTCCCCTGACATTGTAGTATTACTATTAATTGTCACTGCGGACTCTTTCCTCTGAAAATGCAATATGACACAATTAATGAATTTCCTCATCTCCAAGTAGATCTCTTACACAAGACTTCAATGTCTGGAATTCACAGAATTCATAGGGTTTGATTATATCTCGTGTGAACTCACAATTTCTTTTACTGGACGCTTCTTTACTTTGTTCCTTTTCTTGACCAGATACCGAGTAGCAGCGGTGACAAGTATTATACCAAGAACTACAACGATAGGAATGGTCGTGAATAGAGCCATGTTTCCGTCTCCGTTTTCATTTTGTTGAGGTACACCAATACCAACCCCTACATTGGTATTTACTTTTTCAGAATTTGCAGCGGCAGTTCCTCCGATCTCATTATCGGGGATTTCAGGATAAACCTTTTTATCATGATCCACTGGATTCGGGAGAGGAGGATCACTGGAGGATACATTATATTGAGGTGGGTAAGCATTTCCTTTGCCTGAAGGTTGTTCGTTACTGCCATCAACATCATTTGATGGAGGAACGTGAGGTTGGAAGACAGTTGGAATGTCTTGTGGTAACGTATCTTGAGCTTTTGTGGAATCTGTTGTTCCTGTAGTTGCCCCATTACTACTACTACTGCTTGGCACATTTGAGGTTGACGAAGGAGTTGAGCTTGTTGCTAGCGGGTTTACTTGGAAGTTATTATCTATAACATCTGGAGGAGGTGGTGGAGTTATAGCTCCCGGAGGTGGTAGTAAAGGCTGGGTAATCTAAAGAAATCACAATGACATTAATCTTCTCTTTTTTCATTTTTAAGAGTCAAAATTACTATCACCGACGGTAAACGAAGTGGAAATTTAGTTTCACAGTTCACAAAAATTCTGTAGAATTCATGTAACCTACCAAATATGCATCATTTTTGAGAAATTTACAACACAAATCAACGAGCGGTCGGCCAGAGTAAATATTTACTCGCCTTTTAGGTACATGCCACACATTTACATTTTTATGAACATGATTACTGAATGCAGCGTACCTTCGGTGGAAATGGTCCCTTTTCCTCAGGGTATCCAGAAGGACCTTCAATACGCACACGTACTTCCACACGAGTTCTTCTCGTAGATTCTCCTACAGTTCCGACAATACTCACAATGTAGTCATTTCCTGCCTGAAATATCATAATGACAGATTTTTCAGCATCAAGAATAAAATAACCAGCGACAGGAAAAATGTCGCAAATATTGTTTGCTATACTACTATACTTTTTTTGCATGCGCATGAAGTGGTTTTATGAGTTCGTGTTATTGACTACATCCAAGTCCATTAATGCACAAAAATAATGGCATTAGTTGACGTAAAAAGGCAAGTTTAAAAATAGCTTACCTGGCCTTGGAAGGATTTCTGCAGAATAATATTTCCATAACCTCCAGGGTTCGTTTCCACACTAAAATGATCGGATATTTCAGGAGGTTCAATCGTGTACGTGATGTTTATTGGACTGGACTCTCGATTTACACGTATTTGTGCTACACGTGTTCCTACAGCTTCATTTTCGTGAATCCTCCAGTAATTACTGCTCACACGAAAGATTATCGGGTTAATAAACGGTGGTTCGAGGTCCGCGCTACAATCTATAAAACAAGAATTCAGTCTTAAATGATCGTCCAAAATAGTCTACATGGTCCGTTATGCTCTCTAATAAAAACTCCCAATTCGCATAAAATTATACGAAATATCAAACATCACACTATACCTAAAGTACTACATATATATTATGACCTTAGGTGTGTGTAACTTTTGACTAAATGATACCTACTTCTTCCCTTGAGCAACCCACAGAAATATTATGTTTGCTTATGACATGAAAACCTTGAGATGGGTAAAAAAGTACATTATAATCCACATTAAAAATCATACATACTGTTATCCCAACTTTGAAATTTGGAAAATTAGAATTTCATCTATGCATAACCATATTCCAAAAGCAAACTGGCATTGACTGAGCATCAAAGGGTATGTACTTACAGTCAACAAAGTTTTTTAAATGGGTGTGTTAAATTGCAGCTTTCATAGAGATTAGTATTCTATAGATATCCTGAAAAACCAACATTTTGCAAAGACATTTTTATGAAGGGACATCTCCGTTCCCATCCGCACGGCAATTATTGCCTCAAAGCCGCGTTAGTGTGGTTATTATATTTGTTCATTCTCATCGTATTTTGCATGCTCAGAGAGATTTGGGAAATGAAGATAGTAATTTAAAACTATAAATACATTTTATGTACTATCAAATGCTAATTTTTTACTCATGAAATATTTGTATAATAGTTCAGTGGATGGAATAAGTAGAGATGTTCTATCGATAATAATGAGCATTTAAAGAGATAAGGATAAGTATCATAGGTTCTACTGCACGTTTAAACTGTATGTACCGATGATATTTTTCTCATTTAGGTAAATTAACCGTTTGATGTTATTACGTTGGATTGTCGGTTAACCTACCTGAACACAACTGAAGGAGAATGACTAGAAGGCAAGTTTTGGTAAGGATTGGCATTATGCAAGCGGATTTCCTACTCCGTTGCTGTGGTAGATTCTGTTCGTATCTGTTTATCGTTGGCTTTTCATGCATTCCCTTGATTTGTCGTTGTTGCTGCATCTTTTCCCTGTGTGCTTTCACACAACAACAGCTTTGTCGTCATGCACAACAGTGACGGTGGATATATATACGGCTTAGATCTATAAGCTAAACTGAAGATGTTTTTCTTCTTCTCTCTCGCTCACTCGTACACACTGACTGGCACTGATTATGAAGCCGATTTTCCCCGTTTCTCCTCTTTTCTCTGACGTTGTGGTCGTAAACACCAACACTTTTTTCCTTGATAAAACTAAAAACGTGAGCACAAACACCGTTTTAATGCTGCTATATCAATCTTGTCATGTTGTTTCTCTTTTAGATAATAAGATAGTAGCTGCTGCAGGCGAGAAAAATATTCCCAGTGGTAGTATTACTCCTTTTGTTTATCATGTTTACAGTATAGACTTTACATCATTGTGTAATAAGCTATTTCTCCGCAAACATACAGAGGAGAGTTAGTGGAACATGAACATAATAATAATAAACAACAACAACAAAACACATGAAATTAATCACAGAAATGCGTAAACAACAGTAAGCCTTGTAGTAAAAGCTTGGCACGCACTAGCAATTTTATATACAAGAGCTTAAAAATTCTAGGTTCATTTAATTTTTCTTGTTAGGAAATGAATTGGTTTCTCGTACAAAAACGAACTAATAACAATACCAAAAACTGTATTTTGATTGAATTTATTTTCAATGCTTGTAAACTTGAGATTAAATTAATCAAAACCGACTCACAATCAGAAAAGTGATGAGAAGATGAATCGAGATATTTTTCTCTTTGGTTTCGCATTAAACGAACATAAAAAATATCGTGATCACGTTATTTCCTGCTGGGTTTATTAATAACGCTAACAATCGTTTTGCATTCCTTTTATCATTATCATATTATCCGTATATCTGTTTATGTACTTTCCGCATGTGTGTATATACCACTTCTTATTTTGATCAAGTCCATTTCACCCCCTTTGAGATTCACATCTTGTTTATGATGGTTTCGTGATCACAATAATGATAGGATCGTACTTCATTTAATAATGGTGGGTGTTCACGAATTTTATCATCACGAAATTACAATTTTTCCAGCAAAAATTGAGATCCGCTTCATTAAAGATGTAGTCACCACCACCACCACTAACGTTACCATCAGCATACACTGCACCACCGCTTTGTGTGAGTGCGTTACACACAAAAGTTGTATGAAACTCTTGTTCAGTTGGGACTTGGTTTCTCCTCTTTATCTCATCATCATCGACGATAGAAACTGCTTCACTTGTTGCCAGTAGTACAAAGCAGTATTAAGATAGCAGCAGATAGAGTCGATCTGATGGTTCCAATCCAATTGTAATAATCCTGTGGCACCAGTGGTCAGTCTTCAGAATTAATCACGTAAAGAATGTGAATCCTTTTTTGCATGCCTACAAAAAATTGCCAAATAAAATTTCATGTATAACAATATTATGAAGTTTATTTATATTCATAGAGAAACAAGCAAGTTGTCTTGTGTTTTAATAGGTAAGCATACATGTGTATATTTATCATCGCCATAATCATATTGGGGTATGTAATGCAGGTTATATTGTTTATAATATGCATAAGTGTCGGACTTTTTGCTCTCTACAAGAATCTCAACGAATTCCTTGACTTATACAATAATGATGGCAGTTTTTTATTTGTTCGTTCATTTCGTTATTGCTTATTGTCTACTGCGCCACTGCTCTAGGCTTTTAACATTTTCTCTAGCTGCTCGACTGTCCATACTGGTAAACTTTATTATAATATTATTCCTGCAATGAATATGACATCCCGCATACCACATACGGACACTCCATTCCACTGTGTTCTGTTGGCGCAAAGTAATGATCTTTTGTCCAAAGAACTATTTAGGTATTTCATAGATACCTACAAGATGTGCCTCCAGTTTTCATAACGATGATAACATGCTAGCCTCTGAAGTACACATGATCTGTCCCTGTTGTCTGTATGACTAGCACAGAATTCATGTAATTCATTGTCATGTTTTTACATTAACTCATAGCTTATATAAACGGGGCAAAAAAACTTTCTAGCTTTTGGATGCAATTCTACAAGCAATCGTCCATTGAAATTATTAGATTTGCTTCATTAAGTTATCATTCAAGGGTTAATATCACTTATTACTACAGTTGTTCTATGACAAAAAATTTATACCGTTTTCTATTTTAGTCTCATCCTTTTTCGCTGTTATTTCATTCATCAAAGCTAAAATAGTTTTTCAGGCCAGTCCACGTGAGTCGCTTTGCCATATCATTCAGAAAATCCTGAATTCTGTTCCAATAATACAATTCAAGTATCAAAGGAATACAGAGAGAATATGTCATTAGCAAAAACACAAAATTTCAGTACTCTACAGCAACTCAGGTAAATTTGTATCTACCCTGAAACCAAAAACTTTTTCGCCATGTTGCTTTGGATGGTTTATAAATGTATAGTCTAATATAATAAGTGCCTCTCTTTTAAAATATAGACTTCACACGGCCATGTATACTGTTTATTATTTATAAAATGTATACCTACGAACACAAAGCAGCTTCTACAATTCCTCCATTTATACTTGTGTACTCACTTCGTTTGATCTCGCCACGTACTTGATGGTCGGAAGGGTCCTTCGTTTGTACATGGATGGCACAAAAAGGGTTAATTTTCCTCTAAATTTGCACATAGCACCAGCAAAAGCACGAGTCCCTTCTTCTTGCATGTTCTTCGTTTATATTTGCCATAAAAAGTCTTCTTGTTAAGAAGAAATGCTACCGTGCACATAAGAATGTGAATACTAAAAACTGTAAAGACAATTTTCAAGGTAAACTTTATCTCAAAGAACGTATCTCTGTTCACTGTTGTTGTTGGTACACATCATCTTTTATAAAAGCATATAATAATATAATATGAAGCTACACACAAAATAAATGGTAGCAATTGGGACACACAGTTTCGTATGAAAAAATATTATTTTGTGTGCTTCAATTCACGACAACTTGAAATAAAGGGAATACCTACGTCAGCTTAGTATTAATTATAGAAAAGTCACGATAACAGTTACACATATTACTTCACTAAAATAATAAAAGCCATCAAAATGTTCAAATGTACTGATCATTTGGTTGAAACTCTAAATACTGAAGGAATGATGCTTATTTGTAAAGTACACGATAGAATATTATTTATATGCATTAATCATCCAGTTGCAAGCATATTATATTACATTTGCAGATAAATGTTTTAATACAAGGATTTTCTCTTGGCTGGTGTTTCAAGTTTCTTTAGTGGAAACGAAACGCTCAAATATGTTCATGTTCATAAAATATAACCATGGTTAATTTCTTTAATGTAAAAATCGTCACATTTCTAATCACCGTTCACGATTAGCTTACAAACTCATTTGCTGACGTCGATAACATCACGCTACGAATATTAAACGATCAACCTGGATGAATGAAGGAGTTACATTTAACGAATGGAAGGATTTTATGCTTATACATCCACGAGAAGGGAGCAAATATATCCTACAAGATACGAACCAAACTTTGTATATAGTCCTCTTCCCACTTTTCTTTTCTGTATCCCTTATGAGCACATTAACTTAACTTTGTCTTACTTGAAATTACATAGCGCGTCATATATTTAGGTAAATCCTTTAAGAAAAAAAGTAGCATTTTTTGTATTCATTTAAGTGATTTCCGCCATGTTTGCTTTAATCATGTAAATGGTAGGTCTGAATTCAGGCACATTTATTCGACATTCCACTTGAGAGTTGAAAATAACAATAAAATGAAAGTTGCATTGGATACTTTCCTTCTTTTCTGTTGAGTTGTTTTGTGTTTATGAGCTTTATCACAACCGAGCAGCACAAAGGAAAACTCTACTACAGAGTTCTTATTATAACTTCATCCAGTTGAATCATGGCAACACAGGTGTTAATATTTTCACCGCTATTGTGGTTGTCGTACCCACTAGCGCACATTTAATTCCCTGTTGAACGTTTCCCGAGTGCGGTATTTGGTTAACTTGTATAAATATTGTGTTGTACGGAAAGAAGTTTTCTTTTTTGTATTAATTTGTCTACTGCCTTTTATAATTTGTGTATAGCTGACAATGGAGAACAAAAAGGGAAATGCAATAATGAGTAAGAAAATTGTAGCGAATTCCGTAATGAAATTCGAACAAAATGGTTAGGATGAGATTGTCGCTGATGAGATCCAAGAAAAAGAGTAATGTAACAGTTTGATGGTTACTTCTTTACTGTTTTGTGGTGTAAGAATGCGTGGTTAATGCAGATTGCAGGACATAGCGAAGATGATGATACATTATCAACAACAGCGACTGCTTACTTTACTGCAGTGACTGAGAGAACGTTGTTTGCTGTTGTTGTGATTGTTGAATATATTGTTGCTTGACTTATAAGCTAAAGGATGTACACATTTAGTCATTCATATGGTGGTACGGTATACAATATTTAATGATGCAGGTCTGCAGATACTAATGGCAACTTTATGTACATGATAATATACGTCCACACAGCATAAACATAAGGGAAGCAGAAACTTCATTGTTGCTTTTCCTCACGTTTTGTATTATCTACATAATATTCATTTTACGAAACGTGTATTGTAGGTAGACAGAGTGGAAAGGATGCGCTACAGCGGATTAGCAGTGAATCCTCCATTCACCATTGTTTGTAGATTTTGAAGGGAAGAAGACGATAATGATTTTGCGTGCTAGCAAATAGCAAGGCAGTGGGACAGTAAAGACGGGATATTTCTTTTTTAGTTCAGATGCCTTGTGTAATGTCCATTTGCAGTTTTATTTCGTGGTTGTGCATTAGTAGAAGTGTGACACTCGTCATTATACTGACTACTAAATGAAATTTAAAAACTCTTTGAAAATACATAGATTCTTTACTGTAAAAGCAACGTAAGCCCAAGTTTTATCTGGTTAAATTCTACAAAGCCAATAATGCAAACATTACACACTCTACAAAGCACAAAGTATAAAATTCAGATGAATCATGAATCAAATGAAATATTTTTTGTTGGCATATTTTGCATATAAAAAATTATATAGGATTGAAAAAGCATGAATTCGTCGTTGTAATAATAGGATTATTCATGTGTCTGTCTGTCTTGCTGATAAATTGTTACAGGCATACGAAAAGTTCACAAAAAACTTATACTAATAATGATGCGCTATCATTCTGTAGGAACAAATAAATATAGTTATGGTCCAAATATTGATACCAGCAAGTTTTGCAATAAAAGAAGTTTTGGCGAGGGACCCCGCAGTGATTTTGGGATAATTATTTGAAGTTTGAATATGTGTCTTTCACATTTTCAATTCATCCATTTCCCATTTTGCAGATTATTATTAACCTGAGTCAAGTAGTGGGATAAATGTATTATTATGAACCCATTCGTATTCATAATCTTTCCTAAGCTTACTTCATTACTATCCTTAAAATGAGTTTTCTACTCTTATTGGATAATGTAAGTATATACTCTAACAACAAATCCAAACAGAAAGGGAAGGGAAAATTATATATGTGGTAGTAATAAAAGGGATTTAAAATACATACCTGCATATGTACCTGAAATATATAAAGTTCCTCTATTAGATTTGAGTATCAAAGTTAAAATCTTACTTTCCGCTGCTGTAAACCCTTCATCTAACAGTAATACGTGTTTTCTGGCGAATCTTTTACCCCACGAATACGTTGAATACAGGTAAACATATTAAGGACATAAGAGCTTTAAGGAAAAACGTTGTGGGCTTCACGTGAGTTTGCCAGAGTCCTTTAAAGACTAAGAAGTCATATAAGAACAGTTTGTTGATATGTATATCGTTTTTTGTTTTGCGTGCAGGCATGATCTACTTATAAGAAAGTGCAGATAAAATCCCACAAACTCATATGTGTGCTTGCACACCTGTAGCTACGCAATAACAATGGAACACCTACGTTCTATGAATATTCTTAATTCTGATCTGATCATATACTACAGGCAGGTACTTTGATTTTACGAAGACTCAGTTTGCGTTAGCTCGGTAACGAATAATGTCCGTATTATATTTATATCAGAATATGTATTTACAAACTATAAAATAACAACCACGTACAAACGAGGTAACAAAAGTAGCACCAGCAAAGA
>JAHZMV010006387.1:0-26658 GCA_027743765.1 Coecobrya sp. COE2
ATATAATAATAATATAAGTTGAATAAATATCAACTAGTTTAAATATTGGTCCAAAAATATAAAGCACAAAAATTTCATACATGGATAATCACCGTAACCATTAATGGTACCCGTTCAAGATATAGATCATAAATTGATAAAGCGCTTTGAAAAGAATCGATTGGCGAAAACATAATGCAAAAGCTACCAAGCGTTTAGATAGTTAAATCGTAAAAGCTGAAACCATCAAATTTTGAAATCACTGTAAATTAGTAACTGTTTGTTTCAACAACAACGTGATTACATTCATTCCCTGATTTGATGGTTGCTTATTTCTGATAAGCTTAGCAACATCACTTTTCCTTCCTAACTTACCGCTTTGCTTTCTATTTGTGTATTTGTTAGCATTTATGCATGTGTAGGATTTTCATGTAAAACCACATAACAAAATATTATGTATCCAAAATGCACCCGGGATTCAGTCGGATCTGACAAATCGTGATGATGATGCGATGAACGAGAAAACAGGATCACTCTAACGAAAACACAATAATAATCAGGATTACGTATAATGAATTATGTGATGATTTCGTACAAACAAACATACATAGCACAACAAGTACCTTTGTTCTCTGGAAGGAAGGGTACAAAACCAGAAAATGAGTGAAAACAGGTTTTGAGAGAAAGAGCTCAGTCCCTACAAAGCAGGAAGTCAGTGAAGGACATGGGAATTAACCTTTATACATAATATTTTATATGCTTATAATTTTAATCCATTATTCCCTTTAAAAATTCAAGTGGTGCTTTATTCTGCTTTCTTATTTTCCGCTAAATATTATGTTTAGATTTCCTGCTGGTTTTGTTTTCCTCTAAAATTCAACAATGTGGATAATGCAACAATGAAAAAATTGAAATGAAACCACAGAACAAGCCGAAAGACCCCAAATAAGCGTATTGATTGTTCATTTTAGGTCTAATTTTTTATGGTCCACGGTGTGCCCTCTTCATAGAAGTAACAAGAATTGCACGACATGCATCAGGGGCACGTCATCACATCATCATTACACGTCAAATCCTGAGAAATATTTTGGCATTGAACCACTTAGCCCAGCTCGGGATTCCGACTCAACCCTGAAAAATACGAATCCTTTTTCCTTTATTTTGAGATATGGACTCTTTTTTTGAAAAAGGTTAGTTAAACAAAACCACATACAAGATCGCACCACTGGAGTCATCATCAATAGCAGCATGATCATTCGAAAAACCAGTTGTTGCAACACCAGCAAAAAAATGGGGAATCAATGCAACTGTGATTTGTGACACAATCACTGTCACAAGGTCACCTTGTCAATGTGCGCTGCTGCTCATTTTCAACAAAAAATGATGAAAAAAAACCATCCGTAAAAGGACAAGGCTTTTTTACCAGCTTTACAAAAGCAGTTGTTAAACTAGAGACCAAAACACAACAGGAGTACCAGCAAAAAACTGCAGTTTTTACATTATTCCCTTTTTCTATCCATCAAATAAATAAAATATCGTATAATGTGAATTACTCTGCTAAACAGACAAAAATAAAACATTCTAGATCATGTCTTTGCTCTTCATTCCATCTCTACTAATAAAAAAGGGTAAAAATATATATACTGCTAAAAGGTAAATAAACAATATCAAATGACATTTTATCAATAAAACGTTGGAACAAGGGCTTTCGGGTAGTTAGCACCAAAACGCTGGATCATATCACTCATAATCATCACGATCATCAGAACAAACAAGATAAAAAGCATGATCTAAAATGGGATTTTATTCCGTTGCTGATGCTGCTGATGATGTTACTATCCTTTTTACTATTTGCTAATTTCAGTTCAAGTTTCAACTTTCAACCTTTCTCATCTCTTTTTTTTTGTGCCACTTCATCCGAATTTAAACAGAAAACTTGATCTTTTTGTCGGATGATCATCATCGTGATCCTATTATTTGCCGTGGATGATATATTCCTGCTGATGATGACTATGAGATGAAGGAGTTTTTCATGTAATTAAATGTATTATGTGATCCGCACTGAATAATAATAAAAGTGAATGAGGACGGTAGAGAACACAATGACAAACACACGTGGAGTGAAGGAGGGAGTATACATACATACATATAGTAGGAGTGGGTGAAAACAGGGAAAAAAGTGAAGAGAACTGGAAAAAACAAAAGAGCTGTTTTGAATGTGTTTTATTTTATTTTTTGATGACGACGATGGTGAAGGAATTGAGTGGAAATTTAAAATGAAAGGAAAGAAAAAAGGCAGATTGCTTTATGGGTAAAAATTTGTTGCTTCCTTCCTTCCATGATGCAGCAGGAATACAATGCGTAAAGTACAATATAAATAAATAGAGCGTATTATAGTAGACTACTGACGATAACGACGCGCTAATGATGATGACGATGATGATGAACGTTGAATCTTTTTTTACTTGCTTGCCTGCTTGCATTTTATTATTTCATTCTTTCTAGTAATTCTTCTTCTTCCTCCTCCTCAATTTTTGACACAGAAGAGCAGACCTAGCGCAAATAACGCATTTTGCTTCTTTTATTATGTATTAGTGAACGCATGGATACAATTTGTGTTGTAGGAGCAGAAGCAGAGAGGAACAAGTTTTGATATGACATGGTGTACGACACGAGGAGAAAAATATGTATTTGAGTGAACCAGAATCTATTATATTCATCAGAGAACAAGGACAATGCAACGGGAATGATGAGGAGGACTATGACGATGTGATTCATTCTTCTTTTTACTCTTTACCATTGCTGTTGGCTATTAATTTCATTTCATTCTTTTGAAATAAACCATCTGAAATATAGATGGATGTGAAATCCATGGAGAGAGAAAGAGAGAGAAGGAATAATAATAAAATAGTGAAAACTACGGAACAGAGAACAATACATTTATATATTATATCCATCATCGTCATCGTTGTCGTAATAACAGTAAAAAGGGAGACGTGCTTTACTTTCAAAGTACAACGGTAAGCAAGCACGGATTGTACTTTGTACACCTACACATTAAAAAAGTACATGAAACACAATGTACAAAGTACAAAGTCTAGTCGCGTCTTGACTATTGACTGAATAAAGAACAGTATTTCACAGAACAACAACAATAACTACATATTTTTTACAGAAAAAGGGAGTCTGTTAAAGAGTATCAAAGAGTTAAGAGGCTGTAGTATCGACAGGCTAGAGAAAATGAAAAGGTTAAAAAAGTATGTTTTAAAAATTAGACTGTACAAGGATGGAATTTTAATAACAGTTTTATTTTTGCTCAAGTAAATAAAGGTTATGAAATTGCTTTCGGGGAAGGTGCTCTGGTTAGGACCACATTGTTTCACTTTTAGCGTTCAATGAACTTGACAAGTGTGTTAGAAATTGTCATTTTGTAAATGCAGAAACGATCGGTTATGTCCAAAGGATTTTTTCATGCTGCGTGTTATGATTTACCTTGTTATGATACAGGGATATTTTTGAGTACTTAAATTAAATACTGTTCGATTCATGATTAATTTAGTATTTGTATTGTTCAATGAATCATTTATGTTTTTATTTTTAGTATGGAAAATCTGTAGCCGGTTGTTCTGTTGCTTTGCACACGAGCTGGTCATCTGATGGATTTATGAGAGTGGAGAAAATTGACGACATTTTCTTTGCGAAGCTACGTAATCCTAACTTAGGATTCCTAAGTGAAATGGGTGGATAGGTATGCATACAATTTTTTTGGTAATGAATTGATGTCAAATAAAGGCGCTAAATAAATAATCATAATAGTAATAATAATAACTTTATTACGTAACTCAACTCATCCACCTAAAATTGTGGTCTATTCATTTTAAGAGAAAAAAGATTTAAAAGCCAACATTTGTACTTTTATTGCGAAAGTTATTATGGCGTCAGTTCATTTATGAACATGTCGCTAATGAATAATAATCCGGAATGACAGCAAATACAGAGTAGGTGTAATACAGTGTTTTCTTTTTCTTCAAAAAAGATTTTAACTCGTTTCTCTCTCTCTCTCTCTCTCTTTCATCAACCGTAATAAAACAAGACGGCGTCTTGTCATCTTCTCATACTCCCTTTACATAACTTTGAGCAATTTATCTTTGTATCTCTTTCTTCTATCATTTAATCGCCAGACACCACTTTGATGCCTAAACTAACAATTACATAAAACGTGCCAAATAGCAACAAACGGATCAGGATTATGAGTACAAGAGTAAATGAATTTATTTTTAAATGTATGTTTTATATTCATTTTTAATTCACACCCACACTCTAAAAGTTACGACAGGGCATTACATCACACCAACTCTTTCCAAAAAAACGTTCCTTACCAAAAACGTGTATAACTTTTCTCACTAATATTTTAAAAATATTATATGACATATATAATAATTATTAATTACCAAATATTTCCACATTTTGATCTACATGGATAAGCTAAATCGCACCCAGACACACACAACAGCGACATCTGTTGTTCAACACGCATTCTTCAAAAGTGCAAGCAGCTTAACGCTAAGCTTTATAAGCTGTAATCCATTTAATTGTACATTTTTTCTGTTAAAATAAACCGAGAGAAATTTTTGAAACCTGGTTGCCTGGTCCAGAGTATATACTTATAAGCCTGACAGAAATAATAACCATCACAATCACACCAGAAAAAGTAAAGCAGTTAAATGCATTCGTTGCAGTATTTTTTCATATGAACTACACAATGACGGAATGAACATTTGAAAATAATGTAGTATAATAAGTAGTCATAGTAATGGTTGCTATATATGTATTATTTTAAAAAGCGCAGTAATAAAAAGGTACATGCACATGTGCCATGTTGGCGGTGATGATGGTGCCGATGAGGTACATGTCAAGATTTTTGTTCAGAGAGATACAGTGAGAATGAGCACTGTGGCCTGAGCTGAGTAGTAAAAGGTATTGTTGTAAGGTAAGAATACGAAACGAGCTAAAAAATCTTTTCCTTTAGCAAGGCATGCCATACAGAAAAGAAAATCTTTTTGTTCTCCATGTAAAATATGATTATGATTATTGTTTGTTATTACTTAACATGAAAATGTAAAGTAGAAACACTTCCTAACAGACAAGTAAGTGGTAGGATTGTGTTTTTTTTGTTCGTTTTCAGTTTCCGTCGTCGTCTTTGCAATGGACGTATGTAGATTATTGGTTATATTTTTAAGAAAACACGTACAAAGTGGTAATAATAAGTAATATTGAGAGTAACACAAGAGCAATAACTCTGATAATGATATGAATAGAGGTAAAGAGAGAGTAGAGTGTGTTTATTTACAAAAAAGAAAGAAAACATGTATGCTTACTTTACTTTAATATCCTTCATATACTCAACTTATTATTATTATAACAATTCATTTGTTTCCAGAAAGTAGACCATTTGTAAACAGGAAAGGAAAAGGGTAGCGTAAAGAGAGAGAGAAAAAAAATTATGAAAAATGGTTTGATGCTGAATACAGATTCTTTCTGTGAAAAATGCTGGCAGCAATGCTCTCCTTTCCATTCCTGCGTCATCAATCCAATAACAAAGATTATTCTGCTGAGTTGCTGCTGCTGCTGGTGTATTGAATTGTTTTTGTTGATGATAATGACGTCTAACTTGCCTTGCGAGTAGTTGCTGTATTGCTATTATGATTTTTTCTTACTGTTATCACAACATTTTCTCTAGTAATGAGAATAAGAATTATACTTTGTATTGCTAGAACGTTACTCCATTCCAAAGACGAAGAATAATTTTCTATTCTCTGTGTAGTCGCAATATTCATTCCATTCACTCATTCTTTCAGAATTTGCATCTCTGGTTGTGATTTTTGACGGATGATATACATAAGTAACATTAAACATGTAGTGAGTCATTTCTACCGTATTTTCAGTGAGAAAATTTATCATTGCGTGTATTGTATATTCCTAGCATGTCCAAAGAACCAACAGCAGGAACACTCCCCTCCTTTCTTTCAACTCTCACTTTTCTCCTTTCCTGAATGTGCCATAGACGAGATTGGCATGCATATTATTATTATTTATGACAATTCAAAACATTTGCCAAAGAAATGACAAAAAATAACATGGCACTTATTTATTCCTTTTCTTGTCGGGGTCCAAATCAAAGGATATGGAATAATAAGAAAAGGAGAGTGTACAAGGACGAGGGGCAGTGAAATAAAAAAGGACCGACCAAGCATACTAGAGTAAGTTTGTCACAATCACAAGCTCAAAGCCAAGAAAATGTCCAGAGCGGGGACAACACAAGAAATTCAACAATGAGCATGGTTAACAAATGACGAGAAGTCAGAAACATGAACGAGAAGAAAGAACGGGTATGATGGATTTCATAATATTCCAACGGTATTCGTCGGTGATGGGCAATATGATGTAGACAAATATTGTTCAGTGGCTGATTGTGAGAGTGAATGAATTGGAGAAAGTCCTGAAGCCAGATTTAGCCAAGTTTAGTGCCAAGTACACAAGCATGACAAAGACTATGTGTTTTGACTTGAATAAGGAAAACAATATAAGGAGCAGGGTGTAATGATACACGTATAAAACAAACGGCTTTGTGTTTACTTTCTCCCAGATTTCAGAAGCAGTAGGGACATTATTTTAATATGTTTTAAGTGTGGAATTCACCAATTCCTTAGAACAAATTCTCATTTTTCAAAAAATGATACTTCACTCGAGGCTATCCATTCCATTACAATAATTTCAATTTACCATCCCCTTTATTACGACTTAACCTTTTTACGAAAAATATCTATGCGTACAAGCATATGTAATACGCATTTGCCTTGTACCACGATAATGTCGACCACCAACAAAGAAAGGAAACAGAAGCAATTCTTTCATCATTTTCCTCTATCTTACCGTTAGATTGCTTGCCACTACATTTTGAAATCATTTTAATGCATAGTACCAGTCATTCATGAAGAACTTGCTTTTCCTTTGAAAATTGTCATGGAAAAATGTAATTTAAAACTACACCAGGCCCGAGTATATAGGCAATTGACACGAGGAAATGGCTTATATGTTGTTATTTTCCTTAAAATAAAAAAGCTGCATGCTTCCCTATTTACATTCAATAATGTTCCATCTACATTTTTTAAGGAAAAAGCCGCAAGCAAAGAGCACGGCCTCGATTGTATCACTTGCTTGCTTCTGGTATACCACCGAGAAGAGTATCAACGAAAGCAAACCCGCCTCCTGAACAGAAAGTTTGTCATGGCATCGGTATATCATAACCAGTTAAAAATATTTCAACGAAGGCAACATCGAGCCCGGTTGTTATGTATTCATAATAACAAGTATTTTGAGTACATTTCCACGACAATAAACGATACACGTAATAATATTGCATGAATGGTTCCTTGGCCTGCCTGTTACTTGGCTGGTGTTTGACTAGAAGGAGAAATAATTTTTATAATGGAATATAATAGAGGAGCAATTTGCAAATATTAAAAAATTCCCTCATCCTCTCCATCATCACATGCATGGATACATTCACCATTTACCAAACCACCGCCACCGCTGCTGCCACTGGAGTTTTTATTCGACAAGTTTAGGAGAGAGAGAGGAGATGAGGCTGCTCGGTTGCTTCTCTATCTCTCTCACACTTGAAGCTTTACTTTTTATACGGTATAACGCAATTATTATTATTGGGTAAAAAGGCTGAGAGAGAGATGAAAAAAGAAGAGCACCCGAGATGAGTTTCAGGAGTTTAGGAAAATTTCTCATTATCAACCGTATCATCATCATCTTCATCATCTCCGTGTGTCGTCCTCTCTCCTGTCCTCATTTTTACTTGCATACTTGTATTTACAAGCGGTGAAAAAATGTGGATGACGATGCTGATGACTACTTGTTCAACCTTTCCTGTTGTTACTAATTCCTCCTAGCCCCAGAGTAGTACATGTCTCATCATCAGGAACATCATCGTCATTATCATATCAGCCACCACCACCCCATACCCCAACCACACCGGGTAATATTGTCTACACCTATATTCATACATAAATACTCTCCTAATATCTCATATGAGCATGATGACTAGAAGGGAAAAAAATATTGTGATAGTAGTGGTATTGCTCGTATATTCCCAAAATATTATTCTACCCAAACCAAGTTAGCTCACCTCCGAAAAAATACACGCCATTATTAGATTCTAGTAGATTAACTATGATGATATCATTTCTCTTTCTCTCTCTCTCTCCCTGCCTGAGAAAATACACATTCACAAGACTCACATCATCATCATAATCGTCATCATCATCGCCACCACCATCACTATCTTGGTACATCCCAGATGAAGATTTTTTTTCTTTTATTTTTTTCAGAAACACTTTTTTAAGCTTAAGCTCTTCTCTTGTTCTTAGCAAATTGGCTTATTCCCCTCATCTCTTCCATCTCCATCGCTCTCTTTCTCTCTCTTGAAAAAAATGTAATGAGTAAAAATTTGGTGGAACGAATAAAAACTTGCAGCTATATAGTAGCTATGTGTGTTGCTGTTGTGAAATGAAACGAGAGGGAAAAAAGAGGGCCGATAGGTTGACAAACTACATCGCATCAACAGTCTCATTACCCTCTGCTCACTCACAACATTAAACTCGTGCTCATCACCAGCACCACTATCATCATCATCAGCCACTTCTATACATATAAGCTCATCCATACATGTAAGCTACATCTAAAGTGAATGCCACCACAAGGAAATGAGAAGATGAGATGAGGAGAAGATACAATACTTTTTGATTATGAACTTTTTTCTTCCTTGCCACTTTGTGTATAGCTTGGTGTCTTGTGTCTCGTATAAATGTGCATACCTTATTATTATTACTACATAATGGGGATGAATATAATACTGATGATGAGACTAGGTTTTTAAAAACATTTCCCCTTTCTCCTGGATTAGAAGATTGAAAATTTTCATTTTTATGCATGAAAATTTACTACTTGTGGGACAAAAGCACTTTCTGAACTTTTGCCATAGGCCTAGCATCTTATACCACTACCACTTACTTGCTGCTGCATTGCATTGCTTTTACCAAGGTGTAAAAAATACCCAGGAAGATGTACGTATTCTCCGTCCAATTATTATTATTATAATTTGCGTTTATGGTTTGGATGAACCATTGATGATGAGGACGACGACGATTATGACGTAATGTGTACGCTAGCACATTTGGACTATGCATCTGCGATGATGAAAACATGGTCATTCTATTTTACCATTAAATTTTATTATAATAATGAAAATCATAAATTTTTACGGATGATCTTTAATGAGCAGATATTAAGGTTCATAATATAAGAGATATCATGTTCCTTGGTAAATGCTTGGCTTTCACTTTTCTATCGCATTCCTTGCGCGCAGCTACTACTGATATTTCTGTATTTTTGTAGAAAAATGATATTTGATTCTGATAAAAACCATAAACAAAAATGAAAATGTTCACATAAACAAGTTAAAAATAATATACGTATTATCACAGTGTTACCATCGTTACAGCTATGGAAATAGATAAGATTTTCATCTTCGTTCTTCCCCGTGTCTGACCTTTTAGAAGTACTCTTGACTTTCTCAAAAGTATAATAATTTTATTAGTACATCCTTCCTTATTACTACTATGATTATTGGCTAGTGGAAAAGGGCCAGAAATGAGTCGAGTGGGCCGACAAGACATAACTCTCTTGTCATTATTGTCATTATCCAGTGTAAGCTATGCGCCACATCTGTAGTCACCCCATAACAATAATATCAATGTGCCAACCATCTCTCTACAACTTCTGCGGTGGTACTCGTAATGATAATATCATTTTGTGATTTTAGCGATTTTTTATACTTTCCTACTCTGTATCACCCAGCAACATTGTGGAGCATACATGTACACCATACTCTCGGAGTCGTATCACGACATCTTATTATTATTACATACATAATATATTTATCTAATTGTTTCCGTTTTTCTTCCTCTTCGTCCTTTCAGTCTCGGAGTGTCACACAGGAGAGCTCGCACAATCTCATCCATTTTATCATCTTCTAATGGAGTTCTCCTTTTTTCTTTCCATTCTACGCTGACCACTCTCACATTTCATACACACACAAGCTATCATATAATGTAATGTCTTTAGAGAATACGACCACGACGATATGATGATTGTAATGCTGCTGCTGATGATGGCACGAGGGGCAATGGCAGAAATGAAATCACCACTGCTACTACTCCTACCACCACGATCATCATAACATGACTTTCATATAACCGTCATCTTCAGCTAGTCTAGTATCACCCTTATCATCATCACCACCATTATATTTACCATTATGTAATAATATTATTACGGCCTTGGCTATTTTTTTCTTTCTCTCTCTCTCTCTCTCTCTCTCTCTCTCTCTCTCTCTCTGTGCCCACCGCCACAAGTTTGCTCTTTTTATACGAACCGGCTTTGGGAGCAAAGTGGTGGAGTGGCAGTGAAGTGAGATAATAAACACAAAAACAAGCACAACAGTCAGCAAGCAGTATCACAAGACAAGCTGGAGCATGAATGACCATTACTCTCTGGCCCTCTGCTGGTTTGCTCTCTCTTTTCTGGAGTCAAGGGGGAAATAGAGAAAGCTAATGTATTTTCTCCGAAAAATCCCCATCGTATCTTACCGTTATTAATATACAATATCTATCCAGAAACGTAAGTACACTTATTATTACCTAATATGTGAGAAGGATGCATTGATTTATCCATTCTATCCGCTTATTACTCTCTCCTCTCCTAGGTCCATTAACGAGGCATGTTATCAGATTGTAGGTATTTCAGGAGTTTTTGTTTATTTGTTTCAATTTCAATTTATGAGAGGGCAAAAAGGAGAGAGAGTGATGCAATAAATAAGTTGAAAATAAGTGGCCAATAGTAAGCAAAACTACTTTCTTTTTTGCCTCCATTCAACTCCCCTATTACTTTACTACTTTCCTTTATGTCGTCCCCGTTTCCTTTTCTCTTTTGGGTAAGGTTGTGAGCAAGAAAGGTTACTTAAGAGGTAGAAAGAAGATATTTTATGAGCAGAGCCATCAACACTCCACTAATTAATGAACAATATTGGAATAAGGAGGGATCCTCCTACATATATTATGGTATCATATATGAGCTGGAAGAAATGCAACATGAGCAAACGATTGGGACGATATCCAATCCAAACCGTATAGGCCCAACTTGTGGTTCTCTTATTTTCTGGACAAAATTACTGTAATGCATGGCGACTAGGAAAAGCTGAAAAGCGATAGCTAAATAGCTTAAAGGAATAATATTGCATCAATAAAGTTTCCTTAACTTGGAAAGCATAAAAGTGTGCAAAGAGTGGTGGTATAGCAAAGCAAGAAAAGTTGCAAGGAGACGATAGAGAATAAAAAGATGGGCAAATACTTCTTACTTTACTTATTTTCTTTTCCGTCGACGCATTTACTTTTTGCTGACCAACCAATGACTATGGCGACGGTGGTGATGCTGCCGATGATGATACTATCTTCCTAAAAGGTTTATTCATTCAGAATAGTTACGGTCACGGCAACACATTTCCAAAAAGAAAACCGTCCTTCGGTACACACGTTACGTTTGCCTGAAAAACAAAACATGAAAATGGTCAGTAGTTGTCGGTCAGTCACCATCACTGGCAACAATAAAAATAAAAATACACATCGGAATTGTTCCAAAAAGGATTTTAAGCGACTCTCTCTTCTCCTTTGCCCTCTCATGAAAATAACAAGTCAATTGACTTGTGTGTATATGTGTATCTGTGAGTGTTGTGGGTGCAAAACAGTAAATGACAACGATACGAAAAGAATACGGATTGTATATATATGTTTGTGTCTAATAAACAGTCATCACATTTTTCGGGAGTTCACATGAGAAAGAATAAAATGGAATCATTTTTATCTTCCCAGACTCTACATGCTGGCTACTTTTACGCTACTGTGGTTTGCGTACTGCTACTACACACCCGAGAAAACAATTGCTTTCATGAAGGGCATGCTCGTTTTATAGAGGCTGTTGTTGTGATGATGCTAGCACGCTATACTGCATCGATTTACCATAAAAAGAAATGTTTATGTTGTTGGTCTTACCATCACCATCACCACCACAGTAAAGACAAGAATTAAGACTCTCTTTCTCTCTCTCTTGCGATTTTTCTTGCTTTTTTCTTATTGCCCTTCCCTTCCTCAGTCTGCAAAGTAACGTCATCATCAGAAAGAGGATAAAGATGAGAAGAGGAGGAAGGAACGGAGCAAGAAAGAAGAAGAAGGAAATCCTTGATAATGGCAAATATGGGTCTGTGGTGTCCGATAAAAAAGGATACGACCAGCAAGAACAGAAAAATGTAACCGTGGATTGATAATGCGGTCAAGTTAATGTGCATGCAGCACTGTGAACCAAGTATATCCTGTGCTGTCATCAGGATCGGAATTGGGATCGTCGTCATGCAATGTGATCCGAATGTATGTATATACATATACACATGTAATTACGTGTGCCCGATGATGATCAGGCGATGTATCCAAACGATGCTCTCTAATGCGTCTTGTTTTCCTTTTGATCTCTCTCCGGTCAAAGTCAAATAAAAATAAAGACAACATGCATAGGAAAAGGAGCAGCACCAAAAATGACAAGAGAAATTTTCATGTAAGTACAGTGAAAAGAAGGGAGTGGTGGTAGTGGTGAAGAAGGATGCACACATTACTAAAGTGACCGGACTAATAGCTCAGGGATTTAAAGGAAAACAAGAAATTTCTCCTGGTTTCTTTCACTGCCATAACAAACCCAAAAATGAAGACATACACTACGACCCCAATATCGCCGTTTTTATGACCCCGGAGATTTTCTTTGCAAGTTTATTTACAGTTGCTTTTTCAGAGAATAAATATTCCTGGCTTAAAATGGAACAGACAGTAGCAGATCGCCATCGTATGGTATAGTCTACTTATTTTTGAATCTCATATAAATACGGTTTGATGCCTAGCACCTTTAACTAAAACCGTATTGTTATTAGGTTTGCTGGATTTCTCCTACCCCTAACCACCTTGAAGTTTGTGCGATCAATGGCCATTTTACTTTCATTCGTTACCATTAAAAACGAGCATTGGTATTACTTGCTTGTTACATGTTTTACCTTGAATTTGGCCAGCACCCTTTTCACAATAAAATATAAAACAGATAAATAAAAAACACAAGAATAGTATACTAATAATAGCTTCCAATAAAAAAGATCACGCCATTATTTGTAGTTACTTTGCCATGCACTTTGTCGTTCATATTTTACACATACTTTTCGTTGGCCAGAGGTTTCGTGATTACTTGATATTATCTTCTGCTTTATCGTCATCACTCACATTTTATATAATCTCGTTGTTATTATTTTTATTCTGATATTTTGTTCCGCTACCTTTCTCTTTCTATTGTTAGTTTCACCTTCCCTTCCAAAGTAAATTTAGTGCACAATGGTAAGAAGCAGTCTAACATTAATGTATTTTCCCAGATTCTTTATGAATTAATAATAGTAGCAACAATGAAAAATTGAGGAAGCCGACGATACTGTTGATAATACTAATACTACAAAAACGCATCTTAAACATATTTTGGTATAGAAAAAGCAAATATTTACCCATTTATAAGTAAGCCATTTTATATGATATTACCCATTATAATGGCTTAAATCGGAAGAAATTCGGCGTCCAAAATTGGATCATCTCTGAAAGATCGCACATCACATCTCATTCATAAACGACATGAGAAAAGTAGACAAAAAAACGTGGAAATTGTATGTTTGTATGATCATTATTTAGTGATTGGTTCTGGATTTTCATGGAAAATCCCTTGAGAAATACGTAAGGTAGCAAAGCGTACTAATATTGCGGTGGTGGTGGTGGGAGAAAAAAACTGAGTAATCCTCAGAAGACATTAGAAGAGCACATTCTACAAGCAGCAGTGAGGTAAAAGAAGACAATAAGGGAGTAGTAAGGAAAGGGAGCGATCAGGAGAAAGGAAAATGATACTTTACATCGGTACTCTTCACAAAGCGGGGAAAATCTAATATGAAACAAAACCAAGGCATACACCACCAATGTCCTATTGTAATGGAACCAATACAATTGGATATGTAACAAGTTCAGTATAAGTTATGGCATAATATGAGGATGAAAATGATCAGTGGTGAGGAAAGCTCTGCTGATATTATTCGAAAGTGGCAGAGGGAGATCCATTCCAAAAGGTAAAGAGATTTTCTACTTGCACACACATACAGATGAACAAGGTGTTACGAATCAGCAGCATCACCACTACAGCCACTACGTATCTGTAATACACCACACCAACAGACTGAATGCCTCTCAAATGGATAAAAATCAAAGAGAAAAGTGAGAGGGAATGGGGGAACTATATATGTATATGTAGTTTCAAAGGAACACAGCTTGTTTCCCTTTTCTGAGGAGTAAGCTAACGAAGATCATATTATTCCTATTTTGACTCGACTTGATCGTTTTCAGCCTGGAACTCAACTTTCCTTTTTGGAAAAAGATCATGCATATATATATAAACAGTCATAGCAAATGGCTCCATTTACTCACTCAAAAATGTTTACCTTTGTGAGCGAAAGATAAAGATGAGCTGCTTCAATGATCCTTTCTCCTAGTCGCCGTATTATTATTTTCCGTTATGATGATACAAAATAAAATAGTACGAGGGTGGTGGAGAAAGTATCAAAAAGCTGTAAAGTCAGTTTTTACGGGGATAGAAGGTGATTTTCTATACATTATAGATAATATATACTACTTTTTTGGGTGATGCTACTATTCTCTGTTTCCTTCCACAACCTGCACCAAAATCCTGTTTTTCTTCGTCCTCTTCTTCCCGATGCTGCTTATACGAAGACAAATGCAGTGGGTAATGTGTACAAGTTTGTGCTGCTTTCTTGGCGTTTTACTGCTTACAATCCACTAGCTACCAAGTACCAACACCCAATGCAATATATTATTATGGCTTCTTATAAGAATTTGATAACCTGCCTTTCTTACTGCTGCTGCATCGTCTTTCAAATTTCTGTGCAGGAGCAGCAACACAAGAAGAGTGGAAGCCAAAGCTCAACTTTTAAATTATCTTGCACACGAACCTCATAAATGTCGACAGCTAACGAGATATAAAAACATGTTTGTTGTCTAGTCAAGTCAGAGTATTACTTTTCTTATTGCTTCTATTCGACTGCTATATTATTGTGAGGGGGTGTTGTGCTGGGGTGGTGGTGCGGTTATGATTCTTGAAACTATTTTTTTACCGATTCATTCCTTATTTTTTCGTATAAATAGCTATGTAATATTATTTATTTATCATCAAATTTATATGATGCCTCGTTTAATAGCAGAGGATATCCAGTTTAAAAGTAATAATATCGTTGTAGGTTGTTTATGTGTACAGTAGCAAAATTAGCAGTAGTAGTGTTTGTAGCACTCATCGTGCTCTTGCCATTTTTATTGATTGAGTGTAAATTGCGCCATTTACTGTAGACTCGGAAAAGTAAATATCATGCGAATTACATTTTTTCTCTGTTTAGCAGTAAACACGGTAACAGAAGTTTACTCGATGTGAATTTGGTTGGATCTATTTTATGGTGATAAGAGAAAGGAAGGTATCAAGAACACAAAATGTTTTATGACGCTTTAAGGATTTTCACAGCAGCTTTGTAATAAATTCATACGTACTTGCTAAGATATAATAAAAAGAAACAAAAAACAACGTTCTTTACAAATCTTTAAATATCAGATTCCTTGAAGATTTTATATTTTATGAGTTCACTTGAAAAAATATAGTTAGAGGCATCAGGCAATTAACATGCAAGCGTTGTGCTCATTAACATTTTTCGTTCTTTCGTTATTATTACGAATACTGTTATTACAGAGGATAAATAAAATATCCGGAGTAGTTTGCTATACAGACACATCCACAATGCACAAGCAGTTGATTCAACGCTGTGGGGGCTGTTTTGCTGAGAGCAACATAGATTTTGATATAGACAGACAGGAAATTTAGGAGACATTGCGAAACCGCATTAATATTTTAGAAATAAAATTTGAATATATGGATGCCTATATGGATCTCTCCTCGTGAACTCTATAGACTCTACTTTATTTTATGGGGAATTTTTAGATGATGACTATGTCGATGTGGTGAATCATAATATTAAAGAAAAAATAATTAAAAATTTACATGCGTCGCACGGCACACATCAATGCCGACACATTATACCTACCTACATTACGTACATAGTAGGAAAGCAATAAGGAATGAAAATGACGAAAAATGAAGTAGAAAGGTATTAGCATAATGTGCAATAAATAAACACATACATGAAGGTTATAAGAATACTATGATCATGCCGATGATGATCACTTTTTTAAATAAAAAAAATATGTGTACAAATGGAAAAACAGGCAGGAGGCAGACGGTAGACGGCATAAATAATGTAGCACATAGTCTTTTGTTTGACATGTAGCCATACGTGCTCCTTTCGAAATGCCCATTATGATTATTATTACCACTACTTGACTATTGCCTATTTCTTCAAACAAATCCCTTCAAGCGGAGTTGATAGTTAATCGTGGTTTTTACGCGCTTTTGAGAAAATTACTGTTTTTGATTTAATGTGTAATAGTATTACTCACATGTGTGCATAAAAAAGCTTTTTAGGTAGACTTCGTGAACGTTCGTCAATGGTTTAAGGGGAATAGAATCGAAAACTATGGAGTCAAGTGAAAGATTTAAAAACGCTGAAAATTAATATTCAACAGAGGTCACCACAATAGCTTATAACAGAAGCAATAAAAATTAAAATGCTCATTTTGTGATTGCAGTTGGTTGTAGTTTGTAATCGCTTTTTGAAGTGTTGATGAAGGAATGATAATTACGAAAGAAGAGAAATAGAGATGTGATAAAAGATTTTGAAGATATATTGCGAGGTTTAGACACTGATGTAATCAGTAATTCTTTCGGAAAATAAAAATATTACGTTTTAACTCAACCCGTTAATAAACTTAAAATAAGATTGTATGCAAATAAAATGTCATCATACAGCACGAATATAACAAATTTTACGTGTGAGAATAATAGCTGTGATGTAACCTATGGATATCCCATATAACCATATTAGAACATATTAGTAAACTTGAGTATCATTTGTCTTTATTTTTTTTAAATAAAATATTGATTCCGTCCCAAAACCTTACACTTGCTGCTAACAAGCACATTTCCGTTCACTGACATGAAGCGTGCATCTATGGTAAAAATCCAATTCGGGGGAATGACGGCAGTGGAAAAATATAAATTTTTCGGATGAGAATAATATATAAAAATACGGTAGCTTTTAGAGACAGCTAGACGGTACGGGTATTATGAAGCCGCCGCCGCTTCTGTGCTCATGTTAATATGTTGGTGGTGATGGTCATTGTGAAATGAATGATGCATGCAAACATGCAAGCTAAAAAGACGCAGGGAAGAGATTCCAATCCATCCAGAAACTACAACCACCAAAAACCAGTAAACTACAGGAAAAAATGTAAGCCTAACCAACAACAAAGAAATTGAGCAAAGTGGCTGATTTTTTGGAGGAGAATAAAAAATGTTTGTTGGTTTTTTTCCTCCATCGCCACCACCAACAACACCAAAGCATAACCGATGCACAAGATTAATGTGTCAACTTTTGGTCGAGGGATACGAATATTATTTAATACAGAAAATATTATTATTATTATTGCAATGCTTCGTATTTATTTACTTGTAAAAAAACTTTTTTCTGAATACGTTAACAAGATGGGAAATACAAAAAATGGCAAGACTTCACCGCACCGTCAAAGGCAAAAATGAATGATATTCTCACGTTTCCCAATTCATTCTTCCAAACCTCTTCTCATTTTTACGTGTCTATGATTATTATCATTTGATATAGTTTTCATTTCCCTATGAAAATGTTACATGAACAGAGAGTTTGCGATTTTCTAGAATAAATAGATACTTTTAAGGGAGAAAAAACCTGGGACAGAGGGTGTTATTATTGTTTCGGCGTTATATCCGTGGTTGCATTACTTATTTAAAGGTTGACATATTGGAAAGGGAGTGAGGTAGGGAAAGAAAGATGATATATAAGAAAAAGAAGAGGGATCCACAAAGCCATCTATTACGCAACAAGAAAATGCCAACGAAAACAACACAATACATACAATAAGTATGATAGTATAAAAATTGCAGCAACTTTCAATTTGAAAGTTGTTTCCTTTTGCTTTGTGAAAACCTCTTTGGTTTTGCAGCAAGTTACAATAATATTTTGGCTAATAATACATTTCACTAATAACTTATTCTTCTGGTAGACAATAAAAATGCAGAGAGATACAAAGGTAACCAGAGAGTGAATCATGTTGAGTTTAACTATTCAGTTCGCGTTTTAGAATCACACCTTCTGCAAAAACAGTCAACCAAATGCAAAAATGATCTTTTATGTAGTCTGTGTTTAAACAACGAGACATTTTATGATATTTTTTGAGCAGCCATTAAATATTAGAATGTGTATTTGGGATGGTACGGGTTGGTAGCAAAAAATAAGTGCCAATTTTTATTAGCTCTTTTTTCTTTTATGGATGATTCAAGACCATCTATTTATTTATGATGTTTAAACAACATTGTCTCAACGATCACCTCATCTTTGTCTCCTGTTTTTTCTTCCCTTGTAGGATTTTAACTGATGTATCATGAAAAGATAAAAAATGTCCACAGCAAAGCCCAATATAGTGAAAAAGGGCGAGTTTTGTAAATGTAGCATGACTCAAAAGCATTACATCTGCCGTGCCGATATTGCCTATTTGCGATTTTATAACACCCGTGCCCCGTATCGTACTGTACCGTTATTGCGAAAATAATTTATCTGTTTACAAAAGTATTACATCTGACATTATCCCCATAACAATGATTTGGTTTTAAGCGATGGTAAACAATCCAAAATATCGTAAGCATGACTTTTTGTGAACGAATTCATCCTTTCTTTTCGATTTTGTATTTTTCACGGTTTCTTATACTTTTAATAAGAAAATCTATTAGCAATATGCTAGCAATACTATGCATTCAGTTTCATACTTAATACTTAAAATTAACACAAAAATCTCAAATCAGGAAGTTTCATCGTAATCTTACAAAGCATCAAAGCCGTAGATTAGAAACACCAGCATGATGAGACGCGAATCATGCATACTACAAAACTGAAAACCGAAAAGATTGAACATTGAAGTTGAACACGAAAGAATATCACGTAGTATCATGGGATTTTTTGTACAATGGTTACAGTTGGAAGCCCCCTGCTGTCCCATCTGAGCCATAATTTCTACCAATATTTCATCGATTAGTTCCAATAAGCATCATTACGTTAAAATGACTACATGAGAGACGTTTGAGTCCGACTATCTATTGTATGTATATTGCCTACTATGCCTATCAAAAGAATTTAAAATTGTGCATGGGCATATGTGCTCTTACCGTCTCTTGGCCACTATTACTGTTGTTGAGCAGTTGTGGCGGCACGGAATACCCAGCAGAAGAACGAATGGCAATTCCTTTACTTATTATGGAAATAATATCCATACGCAAGTGAGACTCATTGTCAGGGTCTACTTAAATTGAAGAGAGGAAATAATGCATAACGGGCATTTGTCATAATCTTCTCCAAATCATGAAGTTATTATCTAAGTTTGCGTGTGCATGTTATTCATGTTAGTTTATCGTAATAACTTTGGTCTGGTTTGTGTACTACAAACGTTCGACCACCCGACCAAGTCATATCAACAAGAGGAGAAAAGCAAATGGCTTAACGTGGTAGTGGTTTAAATAGCTGTGATAAACCAAAGGCAGTTTGAAAATGAAACACAATAACGGCGGAGCGGACAAGACAAGTGGGCATTCTTTTTTGTGTTTACAGCAGCCATAAAAATATTATTTATTGCCCAGTGAAAGGATCAATAAAAATTGGATTCTTCAATTGACACGCTCTCAAGCTAATATGGAAGGAACAGTGAATGCGAATAGCTTGGAATTCTTCTGAAGGAAGGGAATAAAAAATGCATGGCTTAGTGCAAGCATCGTGTAAAGTGGAAAACCTCCAATTGAAAAAGATGTGTGTAACATTTTTACAAAATAATTATATGC
This sequence comes from Coecobrya sp. COE2, assembly GCA_027743765.1. Classification (NCBI taxonomy): domain Eukaryota; kingdom Metazoa; phylum Arthropoda; class Collembola; order Entomobryomorpha; family Entomobryidae; genus Coecobrya; species Coecobrya sp. COE2. The sequence continues at coordinate 20,260 of JAHZMV010006387.1, forward strand.
AAAACAAACGGGATTTCAATCCCTTTACACATGAACATTCGGTATATGAATAAAAAATGGTATAAAATCTCATATGATCATGATTTACGTCGAAATGTTATAAGAAACGTTGAGATATAGGCCTCCTGTCAACAGGAAAAACTCGGTCTGTCTGTCACATTGACAAACAGGAGAAATAAAGAGGAAGAGAGAAGGATTTGCTAGTACTTTTGCTGCGGTCATCTTGCTAAAGGAGAAGGAGAGGAAAAGATTGTGAAAGGATGAAGGAGGAAAATGCAATTTCATGCAAATCAACGAAACAATGACCAGACCACATGCATGTCCAAGTCCAACTACATACAGGAAAGAAGGGTAAGAAGAGGAAACGAATGGAATGAGATTTCACATATTTCTATCCTAAATATTTACCATGGTGAATGGCACAAGTCACAAAAAAGATAGCGTTCCTTACATAAGTGGCAGATAAATCGTCAATTCCACTTTGAATGAAACAATATGTTTTAGAATCTTATTTATTATGTAAGTAAAATATATGCAAAATATATACCAAGAAGGGAGGAAATGAATGGAAGCATCAGGGCAGGAAAAATATTTTCATGGAAGCCTATCAAATCTTCCGTTTGAATTTATTTCTTTTGTCCTTCTCCAAGTTCCATGGCAGGCATAATATCAGATCAGAAAGGTCTCTAACTTCTTGGTAGACTTTCCTGATCCGACAATTTTCATTCTGATAAATACGACAAGATGACTTGTCCCTCTGTGACCCTCGTCTTGTAAATGGACACAGAAGGAGAAGACAAGAAGGAAACTGTATTTCCCTGTTCTCGTTCTGTTGGGCTTTTGATATTATGATACTACATATTTATTTACCAAATCACAAAAACAAGCCCATCTTCCAATTCAGAAAAGATTATATAGGGAATAGAAAAGGCATATGTATATCTCGAAACCACGATCAACTATTGGAATTCCGAAAAAGTATTGTACCAGCAGCACTAGCACTCTTTCCTATCAATGCATGTTAACTCTTGACCTCCATTACCAGAACGTGTCCAGTGTGTACACCATCATCATCAAATCAGACATGGGGAACTCTGAGGCAATGTAAAATGCATTAAAAAGAAAGGAAGAAAAAACAAACAAATCCCCACAAATCATCCGAAAGGAGACAGAGGGACAGGTTTGAGACACTTTGTTAGGGCAGAACAAGCTCAACCTATTGTGGAGATACTTACATTATAGTAATAACAATAACAATGATATTACATTTTTTACTGAAAAATGTATGCTTTAGTAAGAAAATAAGAAAGGCTTTTATTCAATCAGATTTTTTGTCAAGATATTTATTTCAACATTCAGATTTCTTGCCTTGAAGGAGAAAACGAATGAGAAGTAAGGAATTCTTATTTTTTCTCTTAATATCACATTTCCTCTGTTGGACACTATATAAAATTATCAGCGGGGGTGTGTGGTGTTGTGCAATGTAAGTGAGTGGTGAGTAGGAGAGAGATATGAAAAACGCAAAGGAGTAGTAGCTCTAACTTGCAGACCAAACCTATTCTTAAAAATTGAACGCTTGTATTTATTTTTTCATTGGACCAGGACAAGAATAGAAAGTGGATGGAATAAACTCCTCTTTTTCAATGGTTCATTGCATATTATTGCATAATATTTGTAATAACCAACCTTATAAGAGAAATCAAACGACAGGATAAATGCATGATATCATACCACCACCGCTAAGTTGAAAAAATACCTTGTTCAAATTTCTTTTTTAAGGAATTGTTTGTTTGGTTAGGAAATAAGACACTCTTTTCTGGGTGTTGCTCTTGCCATATTGCTGGGTTGTCGTGATAATCTCTAATCAAAATGATATCCTTTGTTATTTTTTTCAATGATATATTTACCCGTTGAACTTGGATATTACATTAGAAATCAAAGGGTTTAATGTGGTTTTTCTATTCTTTCATATTATGGTCCACGGAGAGAATTTAAAAAAAATTGTAGTCCAAAAATGTGTACATATTCTTGGCTGAAAGTGGAAAATAGTGATATTATTTTTAAATGGGCCATATATCGCTTTAAATGGCATATTCCCTGTTGTTGTCGTCTGTTGGGTTGGAGTCCAGGAATGGAATGCCTGGTGATGATGAACGGAGACTGGATCGAATACAAATATGATCATACGTGCAATGTGGGCATAGTGTGTGCAAACAGTGTATATTTTGGTTCATTATATCGAAATGATATGATAAAATCGTTATTACGACCAGAGACAGAGAAACCATTTCAACAACTCATCTGGGTTACCTGCAGAGAATAAAACTACTTTGAGGACACATACATTTAATACACCACATGGCATGGAATGGCAATTCTATACTTTTTTAAGGGTATCGCCATCTCTACAATGAATGATTGTCGTCATGGGCAAATAAGTACACATTAAATAAAATGATCTTGCTTTTTAAAAAAGTATCAATTTTCCACTTTTAAACTTTGAATGTACTGAGGATATATATCTATCTTTAAAATCCTCATTACTTTATCTCGCGTATTTTTAAATGCTGAAACGAAATTTAACTTGTCTGAATGGTTGAAGTGTGGTAGATGAATGATCAAAGAAGAAGGGTAAATGCATAAAATGGATCACCACCGGGATCGTTATGTTGATATACAAATATTTATGGTCCACAGTACGGTTATTGCTCACTGATGAGTTTATTTTTTCACGATTGCTTTAGCAGTTCAGTCATCAAAGCTAAGCTAGAGGTATAATTTTACTGTGCATTATCTTTGCATGACTGAAAGTATCCGCATCATATCATTTGCCATCATGGCCATCATCATCACATCGATATACATAACACAAAGTACCATTTTTTATATTCTGTCTCATCTTGGACCGAAAAAAAGAGTTGAGATGATGACTGACGACGATATTCACTCTCACAAAACTATTAGTCCGTAGCGCTTTTTCGTTTGAATATATCTCTCTTTCCTGCAGTTATATTATAATATCGTCTTCATTAAAGAGAACTTGAAAAAAAAACAGAATATTTCTCTTCAAGTGACTGCATAGTGGTAGTACTTCATCACCACCGCCAAAATAATCATCAGTGTCATGATCATCATCGTCTTTGATTATAAGAACAAGTGGAGTCGAACGAAACAAGTAGTCGACAACGACTCCATCGTCGTCATCAAGTCATCTCTTTTTTACGTACAATCCTTTCCTTTTAACATATATATGCTTTATGTGTAATATTTTTGAGGGATCATCAATATAGGTAGACGATATAGTCAGTCAGTCAGTCAAAGATTTGTCAGTGAGTAAAATAAAAGTGATCATATTATATTTTTCCAAATGTGACAGCATAGTAGTCAAGTGTAGCGAGTAGTAGTAGTGGTGTCAGATCGTGTGAAAGGCAAAAAAGCAAACAAATGCAATGTACAAAGCTAGTGTATGAATGAGTATGATTATTATAAAGATGACGATGAGGAGAAGGATGAGATTGATACATTTTTTCGGAGAGCAAGAAAGGGAAAGACACGCTTTTTAACTTTGCTGCTGCTCTTTGACGGACTTTGCGAGTATCTGCTGGTGATGTATGTCGGCGTTCTTTTTTGGGGAGAAAAAGGGCACATGTAGATGCCAAAGAACATGATTACAGTACAGATCCAATTATGAGCAATTAGATTCTTCCCCTTGTATGCACACACGATCATATAATATTCTTCTGCTGACTGAGTATGTAAGTATGTATATAAGATCTGGTTTCTTTATTTTTTCTCTCTGTTCTGCTCCCTTTCTCCTTTAATATTATTATTGATGTGTAGTATTCTATAAAGGGGCAGCAGCAGAAGTCATAACCGTAATAATAACAATAATAGCATTGACGGCAAGATAGGATGGTGGCGGTGATGATGTTGATGATAATACATGACTATAATAGATTTTTTAAAAGGAAAAGAAATAATTTCTCCAATTCGAGTCATTATGAGGCCATAATATGCCCTCATAAAAACCGATACTGTGATTATTTATCTTCCAAGAGGATGTAAGTATGCTGCTGCCAGTTGAGTTTCATTGCAGTATAGTAATAATATCTACTCAGTTTTAGCAATGAAATTCAACAACTAGGAAAAAGAAAACGGTGCAACATTTTTAGACAACCGTGCGTACATTTTTGTTTTTATTGCGAGAAAATTTTTGCTACACCGATTGCAATCTTCTTATTGTGCATGTGGACGGCGCCAAAAATTCTGGATTGTCTCTACTTGCCATGGATTCAGCACTGCTGAGTGAGTGTTGAATCATGATGCGTCTTCGTTTTCTTTCTTTCACGTGATTGTACTGTGTGTAGTGATTAGTCGATGAAAAGAGCATTATCAAGAAATAAAAATCATTACGTCTGTTAATGTATATGCTCATGGAATATTATCTATCATGTTTACTTGATGTAAAAAACCTCGCCGCCGCTAAAAGAACGCTTTGTTGAGATATTATTATTAGAGAGCGCTATACTTATAAATAATGAGAGCAATAATCATAAGCATCAAAACTCATCATCACCACCGCCACCACCACATCAGAACTCTAATATCTACCATGTCAACATGGAAGCCTCTTACATTCAACTTGATTTGAAAATGCACACTTTGATGTGCATCCTCTCTCCGCTACCGTTTCCACGATCACATCATCAAACCGACAGTATCAACAACAGTGCCACTACTGTACTGCCGAATTGTGATAGCCCCATTATTACTATCATCATTATCACAATAATCAAAATCAGCTTTTTTCTTTAGCTGCTGTTGGCTCAATGACGTCGTCGTCATTTCCAGTGTGACTGCGAATGAGCATATCTACAAAAAATCTTATTTTTTCAAGATGTTTTTAATTATGCACGGACCAGACAAAATAATAATAATAACAATCATCTTCATCTGCTATACACGAGTAGAAACATGTTCATGTTCCTCTGATGTATGACAAAATCATGACAACGTTGCCATTGCAACCAGCACTCCATCTGCTTTCTATGATCTACTGACAACAGGAGGAGAGCGGAACCGATGAAAGGCATTCTTTGATACCTCTCGATGATAACTTCATTTGACATCGTCGTCGTCGCCCTCATCTTCGTGATCATTCCTGTGAACACGGATAATAAGTATGCTTAACGCACAAGATGGCAAACAAAAAAGTGAATATTATTATCTATACATGCATAATGCACTTACTTGATGATATTCTGTGCATAGCAATTTAACAAGTGCACAGGCAATTCTTACACTTATCAATACAAATATTTATTCTCATTTCTTCCTTCCTTTTCTTCCCGTGAAAATGTATATCAAATGTCATATGTCCGACTCTCAAAAAATTTGACTGGCAAGTGGTAATTTTATATTATCCTTTGCTTCTAACAGAAGCATAGAACACAGTCACCCGTGTCCCTCCCGTCACAAGATACCGGGTTGATTTCCGTAGAATCATAATGATTCCATTTGCTTCAGCAATGCCGTCCCGTCACCACAAGAAAATGATCGTGTCTTTTGAAAAACTCTTTTTCGGGTTTTTTTTATTAGATTCGATTCAACGTCAGCAAAGAGAGTGGGATGTATGGATTAATAATAAAGAAAGGATGACGGTGGTGCTATAAATACGGGAAAAGCCCTTCTGGCTGAATAACCAGATGACGACAACAACCAGCGATGACATTGACACTGAAAGGGAGAAAAAATGGGTAGGTTTTGTAGAAAGAACTCCCACTCCGTAATCTTTTATGGTTTCGGCAATTGTTGACGAACTAGAAAGGAGCAGCAGCTAGTGGAGTGGAGAGTTGTTGTACAAGTCATTAGTGCTCATTACTTGAAGATCACGTTCAAATAAAAATTTTTTTTTGACTCTGCTGACTACTGTCTGTGCGGAAACATGAATTAGAGGCAAAAAGGATGAGTTGGAATGATGGTGATGATTGTGATACAGATATGTCGACCCCTGGCCCCGGTGGTGGTTTTTGTATTGCTATACGTTATGAATCATACGTACATGATCGCTGCGCTTCTAATTCTTCTCCCGTCTATTTTCTGTCTTTTGAGCTGAGTACACGAGATGATATTAAGCTTGTGAACTGAAAGGAGTCAGATAATTTTTTACTGTGGTTTTGTGATCGCATGGATAATTCAATATAAATATTCAGAAATCATTTCTCGTCATAGCTTTCAAACAATATTATTTACACTACTACTCCGAATATTTCTTGAAATATGTCGCTGTGACCCATGAAGTTAGCAGCGTTTTGACGGGGCATTATGAGAAGGGAGCGAAGGGAACGTTTGGGACAAGTGAAACGCAAGCAAGTCCTTTGTTCTTGGCTGGACTTGCAC